>QANX01005585.1:0-29644 GCA_003254975.1 Ochetophila trinervis
TAAGACATGGAAAATTATTTCTTTCAGTTGTAATTAATTAATTAGGAATTTATATACTTTAAAAAAATTACTCTTGGTGAAATGTATATAAATATATAATATTTGAAAATTGAAACTTCAAGGCAGAACCAGTCGTTTTGCAGAATTTGGTTGGATTAGATGTTATTCTTGACCAAAGACAATACGAAGTATAACCTCGCACATGCATATAATAATGGTGGTCATATGGTCTCAAGAAGGTTCAAAAACTTAAGAATTAATTACAAGTTATATAGTTCTTACATATATATATGGAAAACATTTCAAACCCTTTGAACACTTTTAGAGGCAAGAGAAAACGCTCTTCCATTTGAACCAAGTCTAATTTTTCTTTAAGGTACGACCTACTTGACAAGAAACCCTAAGAAAGGCAAACAATTCGTCTTCAGTGTAGATTATTACTATAAAACTTTTCCATAGTTGTTGCAAATTGTTTCACTAAATTGCTTCAGCTATATCAAATACAGACAATATGTTAATTAAAGTCAGTATTCTTATAAAAAAAAAATATTAAGTAATAGATCGATCCAATTATTTATGGACATGTAGAGATATAACAAGTCAAATGTAATAAAGAATAGGAATACTATCTTTATACGTATGTAGCTCTGTTTAATTATCCCAAAACCTTAGACTATTAAAAAGTTGACTTAATAATACATCTATATCTAGCCAAACACGACAAATTTTTAACTTAAACAATTAAAACTTCAATTCGGGAAATATTCAAAATCTTATTTAATTTTATCCGGATAATTTATTTTACTTTTATATTATACCAATCTACTATTGCATATAATGATCGGCAAAAATCCGGAAACGAGTTTGCTTTGAGTTTGACATATATGCTATTCTTGTGTTTTCCTTACTTAAAAATAAATAAATTTGGTTTTTTTTTTTCAAAATATATATGTATACAATAATGGCCATACCATAATATTTTCAACTTTTTATATTGAAGATAAATTGACTTAAATATTTAAAATTATTAAACTACATATATTTAATGTGAAAGATTTAATAGTAAATGTTACTTAATTAACAGTTCTAATTGTCAAGCTTATCACATGAACAGAACTCTATATATAAACATAGCTGGGACTGTCAAGCACTTATCGGTCATAAATGGGTTTGAAATTTAAGAGAAATCAGTTTGAACCGCGTAAATAAACAAAGAAAAATTGAAATCGATCAAGGCCAAGTTGTTGAAAAATTAGACGCAACGATGACTTGTCACACCAAGGAATTATCAAGGTTGTTACCCAAAGAAACTCTTCCTTTTTGTTTTAATGGAACCCTTAATTAAGGGAAAAATGAATTAATTAAACTTTTATAATTAATGTGTAAAAAGTATCATTCAACATATTTTTTGGGTATTCATTAAAAAAATAAAAATAAAATAAAATAAAATAAAAAACATATTTTTTGGGTTGAAAAAAAAGTATTAGTGAACTACTTGTGGCGTGTGTACATATGCAAAAGGTCCGAAAGGTTTATAGCAAATCACATGTACTCAATAAACAAACAAATAAATAAGAAAAAGAAGCATGGTTGGTCTGCAGTTGCACAATATTTTCTTAAATCCTGGCTGTCCAATTACCTAACCATTCACCAAATTTCTACGTCATGGAAGTAAGCCACGTGGGTAATATCTTGTTGTGAACGTAAATCTGAGTCAACTCTGTCTTTTCCTTCTCTGCTGATTTTGTTTGCTGTGGTTTGAAAATCTTAGTAGTTTAATGGGAATGGGTATTGACGATTTTGACGTTTGGAATTTGGATGCTTCCTCTGATAAATACTGCAAATCTTTTTATTATTGTTTACTATAATTTATACAGTAATGTAATTATTTTTGAAATCATGTATAATTATTTTATTTTAAGATCCAAAAACTCATATAATATATACTATATATTTTGGTCGACAGACAAAATGCACATATTTAAAAAATAAAAAAAAGGCATATGCAAACATTGAAATTGGAGCGGTTATTTAAGATTGGGCAGGTGCAGTGGAGAGAAATTATTTACACCATTGTATTGGTGATGTAGTATAACATATCATTCATAGGTAAATATTTGATAATATTTTATTTAATTTATCATTGTATTGTTTTGCACGTTATAAATAATTAAATTTATATGTCATCCAGTTAGTATAAATGGTAAGAAATAATATAGCACCATAATTTTTTCTCGCCGAGTTATTGCTGCGAGCAATGCCGGTTCTGAGTCTTCTGACACTAATTAATGTTATTCACCAAAAAAAAAGACACTAATTAATGTCTCATCTAGCAAGTGTTCTTTTTTTTTTTGGTAATACATCTAGCAAGTGTTCATTTAGCAGTTAAGGAGGCGATTAAATTTTGTAAGAATGTGGTGGATGGAAGGAGGTTTAATAGTCAGTGACTCACAATGGTTGAATTTATTGGCTCTAAAGATTTTAGTATTAGATACTGTTTGGAGTTGAAAAGCTATTTTAAAAAATGTTTGACTAGTTTTTTAAAAATATTTATAGTATTTAGAAACATTTTTAACCAAAATAGTAAAGATTTACTTCTTTATAAAATATTTTAAAAAAATAAAATAAAAGTTATACCAAATAATATCTTGTTTCAGAATTAATATTTTCCTGGTCGAGGATGTGATGAATTTGCCTGTAAACAATAACCATTTTAAATGAAGTTTTTCCTCAAGAACTACAAATAAACTGACCCATGAATTAGCATGTTAAACTCTTTCTTTAAAGAATTTAGTAGTTTGATGGAGGAGGGTCTGGCCTGGCTCTTGCCAACCATTCATGATGATATGTAGTATCACAACTTTTGAATAATATAATCATATTTTCTTTTTTTAGTATTTTGTTTAAGTTTTAGGATGAAAAATGCACATATTTCTACTTAAGTTTAGAATAATTTTAAATTTA
Organism: Ochetophila trinervis; assembly: GCA_003254975.1. Classification (NCBI taxonomy): domain Eukaryota; kingdom Viridiplantae; phylum Streptophyta; class Magnoliopsida; order Rosales; family Rhamnaceae; genus Ochetophila; species Ochetophila trinervis. The sequence continues at coordinate 2,965 of QANX01005585.1, forward strand.
TTAAATTTATTATTCAATATTTTTGATATCCAATGAATTAACATTTGTTTATTATTTCACCAAAAAATTAACATTTTTTTATTGGTTTTACTTTTTATAATTGCAGGGCATAATTACCTGGATAAATTATACATATATTCTTTAAAGTTTGATGAAATTATAAATATCTCTCTTAGATTTAAAAAATAATATATTTTTTTTTTCTTTAGGCTTTGGCGTATCTATATCAAAGTTAACGTAATAAATACTACTACAAAAAGAGATCATATATGACAGCTATGAATTTTATATAAATGTTAGTTTTTTGAATAACCAACATTGATATATTAGAACGACAGTTATTAATTATTGAGAGCGATAATAACGACGATTTATCGCATAAAAAAAATATAAACGACGGTTTAAGAAGAACCGCCATTGTTGTTGTAGGTTATAAATGACGGTTACCCATTGGAACCATCGTTTATAATGCCCCAAGATACATGGATGCCGCGTGTCTTTGTTGTAGGCTATTTACGACAGTTCTCGTGGGGACCGTCGTTTTTAGTCTATGTTATAAACGACGGTTTCCCACAAAAATCGTCGTTTATAATGTCAAAAGACACGTGGATGCCACGTGTATTGGTTGTATGCTATATACGACGATTCCAAAGGGTTCCGTAGACAAAACAGTCATGTTTGCACAAAACGGTGCCTTTTGGAGTAAAAACGACGGTTCCATTACAAAAGGTTGTATTATCTTAGTAAAAATGACGGTTCCATTACAAAACCGTCGTTTTTACCCCTTCCTATGTAAAAAGAAAAAAAAAACACGACGATTCCATTACAAAGCCGTCGTGTTATCTGGGTAAAAACGATAAGCCTACCTTAGGCCAGTCATTTTTATCCCTTCCTGGAAAAAATAAATTGTAAACAACGGGCCTGGCTCTGGACCTGTCTTTTTTATCAAAACAGAGCCGTTTTGTAACCATATTATTTGGGTAAAGACAATGGGCCTAGCTTTTGTCCGTCGTTTCTAACTCCGTGTTTTGTTCTTTACCCGCCTCTTCCTCTGTCATTTTCCCTCACTTCTTTAGAAACCCTAAAGCACCCGCCGCTGTTCCTCCTCTTCTCCATTGTGGTCGCCGTTCCTCCTCTTCTCCATTATGGTCGGATTACTTCTTCATTTCACATAATATTTGTGATTTTTAACCCAAAATTTTTAAAGTTAGTACTCGGTAATATATTTAAATTGTTTTTAAGAAATTGTGAATGCATTATTCTGTGAAAATGTTTGAATCCGTGCATTGAAAAGTTTGAATATTGAATATATTATGTTCGTCTGGTTGTTAATTTGTATATGACGGGCCTATCTCATTCATTAGAAAGTTTGAATATTGAATATAATGCATTATTTTGTTTGAATATTGAATGTATTTGTTAAGTTGGTTGTTAATTTGCATATTGTGTATATAATCGGAAATTGTATAAACTATTCGGTGATATATATTAAACCTGATGATATGTATTAAACTCGATGATATGTATGAACTACCCATGCATATATTGTGAACATTTTGTGTGAAAAAATGTATATGAGAGTTTTGGTTTAATTAGTAATTTTGTATAAGAGTTTTGTAATTAGAATATATTTAATATAAATTTATATAAATCGATTTAAAAGCTGCTGAAAAAAAAAATAAAAAAAATAAATGACAGTTTTTATGTAGAAACCATCGTCTATACTGAAACATAGACAATGGTATATATATAAACCGTCGTCTATACTAAACATAGACGACTATATATATATATAAAAACCGTCGTCTATATATTTGCCGTGTGGCGACTAAATGGCTTCAGCGTAGTTTAGAAGACGGTGTGATCCATCGTAATAATGTTTTAGATATCAGTTTTTAACCGTCGTCTATGTTTTATGACTTCCGACGATGCCTAATTAGACGACGGTTTGTGTCCATCGTGTAAATACTTAAAACGTCAGTTTTTCACCGATGTTTTTAACTCTATTTTCTAGTGGTGAAAGATTAATTTATCTTTATATTTTTCTAAACAGTAGGATTTTATAATAGTATAAATAAATATATATATATATATATATATATCTTTTTCCCTCCGTCTCTCTCTCTCCCCCTTTTCTCTTTTTTTCTCTCATTTTTCTTTCTACTCATAGTTATTGTAATTATTAATGTACATTTCTATCATTTATATATATATATATATATATATATATATATCATATGCATAAATACTCATAAAAAAATTAGTAAAAAAAGAAGCTAAGAGTATTATGATATTTTTATTTACCACGTAGAATAGGGAGTACAATTTTGGAAGGATTGTTGATGTCATGGGAGATAGATGTTATTTTTTAAATCTGAAATATTATTTGTAATTTCATCAAATTTTAAAAGAAATAGATGTAATTTATCTTTACTAATATATTAATAATTAATAAACTGACATTATTAAATATTAAAAATTTAATTAATAAATTTGATGGAAAAATGTTACAAACACTTTCTGTATTTAGGTCATAATTCAAATTAGATTTTCAAGTTTCGTATATTTCAGAAACTCTTCTTACACTGTAAAAAATCAGTAATTCTGATTGGGTCAAAGTGTTAAATGACATTAATGCCATTATTCTAATAAAATAATAATAAATTTTTAAATAATTTGGTTTTTTTTTAAATAAAAAATTAAATTATCTCTTTCTTTCTCTCTCCTCTTTTTTTTTCTCTCATTTTTTCTTTTCTCTCCCCTCATTCTCTCTCACAAAAAATTACTTCTGTCTCCGGTCTTTACTCTTTATTCTCATTTTTATTTTCTCTTTTTCCTTAATGTTCTCCTTTCTCCTTATTACCAAAACATTTTTTATTTTATTTTTCTTTGGTTTGCACCAATTGGAAGAGCCAAGCAAAATTAAAACAACTTGGTAAACAAGTCCATCCAAGTTGTACAATGAACAAATTTCACAAACCCATTTTATATTGTTGAACTGCTTCATCTTCAACAACCCAAAAAAAAGTTATATTACTGTGTTTATTAAACCACGAAAAGAAAGGGAAAAAAAGAGAAAGAGAAGAAAGAAAAAAAAAAGAGTTGGCCAAAAAATAATTTGATATTAGTGTTTTAAACTAGAAAAAGAAAGGGGAGAGAGAGAGAGAGAGAGAAGAAGAAGAAGAAGAAGAAGAAGAAAAGAAAATGAAAGAAAAAGAGATAGAGAAGATAAAGAGAGAAATATATAAAAGAAAACAAATGGATAAAGAAGAGAGAATGAGAAAGAGATAGAGAACAAATTTAAGAGTGATAGAGAAGGAGGGAAGAGGAGAGAAAGTGCAAAAAATGGAGAAAAGAGAAAGAAGATAGATAGGAGAGAGAAATAATAATAAAATAAAAAATTGAATTTATTTTAGAAATTTTTATGTCAAATGACTGTTATGCTTTTTTATGGTTAAGATTAACGAAATTTTACTAACGGCATAGGTGTTTAAAGAATTTTCAAAACCTAAAATTATACTAAACTTTAAAAAGTGTTTATAAAATTTTCTCTAAATTTGATACTTGCCTTTTAATTTATTGGTAATTATGCCCATAGTCAGGATCGACTGAGCTCAAACAGTTAATGGAATAGCATTGCTAGTAAGCTTTTTATTTTTATTTTTTAACCGCAAGAGCATCTTTAATGGGCTTTCTAAAAGCTTCATAATCTCTAGTTTAGAGAGCTACATTTTTTTTTTATAGTTTCATTAAACTTTTTAAATTAAAAAATTAAAATAAAGAGTAGACATTGGCTTTCTAAATATAGAGAGTCAAACACATTTTTTATATAAAGCTTTATTTTTTGCTCTATAATTTTCTATGTACACTTATATTAAATATATTAATTATAATTTCATATTTCAATTTTTTTAATACAATTTTGGTGTAGAAATGATAAAAAATAGAGAAAAAATATGAATCATAATTGTTTATAGGAAAATTTAAAATGAAAAGTGATTATAAAAAATTTTATTGGAGTTTACGAAAAAATTCACTCTTTATTCTTTTAATTTTTTTTAAATACTTTTCATTTTAAAAATTATGATCTTTAAAATTAAAAATATTATTGGAGATGTTCTAACCCAAAATAAATCAATCTGAATTAGAAAAGTAAAAATTGCTCTCTACCTCACAAAAGTTGAAGCCGAGATCATTCGTACAATATTTATCACATTAACATATACATTTCCAACTATTTTCGTGAAAACTAATAAAACTATTATCTAGGTTAACTTTACTTAATTTATTTTAGAGTTCACTAATACACTTTTTTATATTTTTGCTCCTTTTTTGGCAGTTTACCCTCTAATCTGGCATTTACCTTGCACCGTTAGACTATATCTTTTATTCCATTTGATTTTTGTTAAATAAACACGTGATAAGCTCGTGACTTTCATTTCCATTGTTCATCATCTTGAAACTTTAAAATTCTAAAAACTCAAAATTCTTTGTAAACTTGTAAGACACATTTGGGATCCTTATGGCTTGAATTTTCAATAGTCCGCCGAAATATGTTTCTGGCTAAACTTCTAAATGTGACTATTAGAGTTTTTTTTAGCTAAATATAACATTTCTAATAATGTGTTTAAAATGGTCAAAAATCTTAGAGTAACATATTTCTAAGGTTTGGATGTGAAAGATTCAAGGAAAAAAAAGTTTCTTCTCATTTTGAGGTTTGGCCGATTAGTACACTTGTTCTGTTTTTTTCTCTCATCTCTTTTACCTAATCAATCCTCAAAAAATACTCTTATTTTATTTTTTTCAAACCAAAAAACTAAGGTGTCGTTTGATAACCTATTTATTTTTGGTTTTTAGTTTTTGTTTTTGAATTTTTTGAAAACCAAAAATGAAAATGCATTTGATAACCATTTTCATTTTTTTTTTAAAAAAAAAACTAAAAACAAAAGAGAATTACATGTGGGGTACTTGAACTATATCGGGTGTTACAGTTAGGTACCCAAACTATTTTTCATTGTAATCAGATACCTGAACTCACATTTTTCAACACCGTTAATACTTTTCGTCCGTCTAATTTTTTCCGTTAAAAACACGTGCAAACCGCGTGGGGAGGAAACCCAGGGGCAATGAGCCTCATTTTCTCTCTATGTTCTTCCCTCTTCTTCGAATGTTGCCGATTAGAATGAAAAAAATTAAGGAAAATTTTCTAATTAAGGAAAATTTTCTCTCTTTCTTCTTTTTCTTCATGATTCAACCAAAAAAATTATATCCTTCACCACCACATCTCTTACCGATGAAAATATTCAGAATTTCTCCTTTCTCAGCAACCAAAGAAACCTAAAAACAAAAAACAAAAGAGAAAATTACACTAAACAGAAACATAAAAACAAAAAACAAAAGAGAATTTCCCCTTTCTTAGCAACCGAACCGGTCGCACCCTTTAGCAGAGTTCCACCTCCAGCAGCGGTGCTCCACTGGATGGAATCGCTAGGTTTCGCGATGAGCCATGGCTACGGAAAAAAGTGAGGACGGTGGAGAGGAACCGGGTCGACGTGGTGGATCCATAAATGGGTCGGTGCTTGGCTCATCGTCCATGACAGAAGCCAAACTAGTGATGATCTTTACCCCAATATTTGATCACCTGGGTTTGAGTTACAGTGGCTTACAATCATTGACCAACGTTGTTTTTTCTTTTGCGCTTGAACTCCTAGAAATATCAAACACATAATCAGCCACAGTACCAACCACCGACTTTTTTTCGCTGCCGAAACTCGGCTCAGATTTGCCGGTTACGATCAAAGTTTGCTTACATAGCTTAGATTTTTGGGTTTTTGAAGAAAAAATCCAAAAATCCTTAGTTCTAATTAACTAAATTCTGATTTGATATTTTTTGCAAGAAATGACGCCCATTACCCCTGAGTTTCCTCCTCAAACGGTCTGCACATGCTTTTAACGGAAAAAATTAGATAGAAATGATGAAAAGTATTAATGGTGTTAAAAAATATGAGTTCACGTATCTGATTGCGATGAAAAATAATTCGGGTACCTAAATGTAACATCTGATATAGTTTAGATACCCCATGTGTAATTTTCTCAAACAAAATTGTGTTCGATAACCATTTTCATTTTTTTAAAAACAAAAACCATTATTCACTCTTCTTTAAAAAAAAATGTTAAAAAGTCATTTTCATTTTCAGTTTTCAATTTTTTTTTATATCCTTGATAATGCCATGATACAAGACAACTCAAACAAAGCTTGAACTTGAGACCGCCAATACTGGCACCATTCAGGTGTGTTCGAGACTGCCTAGTTGGGACTAAAGTTCAGGATCGTCTGGTAGGAGCTAGAACCCAGGACTACCTGGTCCGACTGGAAGCCATGACCACCCGGTCTAGACTGGAAGCTGGGACTGTTCGGTCGGAGCCGAAATTCAAGATAGCCCAGTCGAGGCCGAAACCTGGGACCGCCAGATCGGGCTGGAACTTGGGATTGCCCGGGGAGTGTCAGAACCCAGGACAGCCAGGGGATTGCAAGAACCAGGACCGCCCGGGTCAGGCCAGAAATCGAGACCGCCCGAGTCGTGCCGGGACTTGGGATTGCCCGGTTTGGGTTGGAACCCGAGATCGCCTAGGTTGGCTCGGAACCCCGGACCACCCATGTCGGCCCAGAACCCCGAAACACAGGACAGCCCGGTCATGGCCAGAACCTAAGATCACATGGTTGGGGCTGGAACCTCGGACTGCCCGGTCGTGGTCGGAACCCGGGACTGCCTAGTCGGGCAGGAACCTAGGACTGCTCGTTTGGGCTGGAACCCAGAACCGTCCAGTCGAGACAGGAACCTGAGACTGCTCGGTCAGGGTCTGAATATTAATCAAATATGACTAAAATTCAGTGTTCGACATTAATCTATTATGGATTTGTTTAAATTTATTTGTAAAATTTTAAAAAAATACAAAAAATTAATAAAAATAAAAAAACAAAAATGATTACAAAAAATTATAATTTTTTTCATAAAAAAAAATCAAAAAATGGTTGTTATTTTTTTTTTAGCAAAAATATAGAACTAAAAACTATAAATAAAAATTATAAGCCAAAAACCATAAACGAATAAACCATAAGCAAAAGTTAAAAATTCAAAATCAAAAATAAAAATTGAATATGTTAACAAAGCAACTATAAATGTCAAGTGACATTCTTTAACTTTTGACAAAGTCAATAGTAGCTTTGGTGACAACTGATGAAAAATTACAAGGTACATTATGGTCACGTGTGGTTTTAAAGAACCAAATGGAAAATAAGTCTTCTTCTAACCATGCAACATAAACGAAAAGTTGAGGAAAAAACTGCCAAAAATAAATTTGATAGCAAAGTGTAAAATTGTAAATAAAGTGCAACAATCTGTTCAAAAATAAGTAAAATAAGATCAACAAAAATTAAATTACAGCTGGTAGGTATTAGTAATTATTACAGACTTACAGTAGTGGGAAACTACACTGTCAAACTAATTTATAAGAAATATGTCTTTGAACATTGAAAACATAGAATTAAATCTATACATCCGCTGACTACATATGTAAACGTTCTTTTCCAGAGTTAATATTGCCTATATACATACTGCATATATATATATATATATATATATATTCATTTACCAACTATATATTTAATAATTTTTCTTCTAGATTTTCATACAATAATCTTAATTTCGAATCTGCATCTATTAATAAAATATATATTTAATAAATTTATAGTTTGACAACTCCATATGCATGGCTACTATTTTTCAGTATGTTCATATATTAGTGCAGAATCAATATGGGTTAATACGTACAATCCAGTAGCAACCCATATAATCGTTTTCTAATTCAATTAAAGTGCAGACCGCTTCCTAAAATTTTGGAGACCATTTTTTCATGAAGCATCGATCCCACTTGTTAAAGCAAATTAAGGGTGTGTATGTGTGTGACTCCGTAAAGGAAATATAAAAGTTATATATGTAAATATATTAATTTGTACGAATATAATGATGTTCCTTTCACATATAGCTCTAAATCTAATGTCCAAACTAGAGTAGCTTATGTCGCTTTTTGGAATTGATGGTCCTTGACTTTGTACCTTGACTTTTCCACTTTGGCGTGCTAGCTACTATATAATTAATTTAGCTACATGTATATCTCTATATATTATCCAACTTATTAAGTACTGGCAAAAAAAAAAGAAAAAAACCTGTTCCATCAGACCAATATCATAAATTGAGAAAAATACGTAAATCCGCTTATAGACATAGTCTTGAAATGGGTGGATTTTGGACCTGGAAATTAGAACACTACGTTTTTTATGATTAAAAGTTAATAAATTACTTTGACTAGCGTCCCCTAAGAAATTTTAGCCTCTTTTTTTTGTATGTCAATTTTAGCCTTTTAAGAAAAAAAAGAATATAAAATAATTGTTGTATATCTTTTGAGGGTGAATATACTTTTCTTCAAAGATACACATATGATGGTGTTATTACTTTGAATTTTAGTCACAGTTGTACCTTCTTCAACTCGTGGGCTGTCCATATCAAGCTCCGAGCCAGAAAGCTAAACTAATTGGAAATGACCAAAATGGTAGCAAAAGATATATATATATATATATATATATATATATCATAATTCATGATTAGTATTGAATGGCGAATTCATGATTAATATTGAATGGTAGATCAAGGTACGTAGACGAGTGGAATATTGCATAAAAGTGTTACCCATTCTTTAATTTAAACCCACGTTTCAAACATGCTTTATATATATATATATAATTTTGATATAGTTAAAATATTGTGATGATTTTACGGTAAAGATATTTTATGTGGCAATCTATATCTTATATAAAAAAGAAATTATCAATTAAATTTTTAAAAATACAATTAATTTTTTATAACAATTACAAGTGAATTTAAAAAATTATTATTTTTTTAATTAAAATTTATTTTAAAAAATAAAATATATTAAAATGAATTGATATTATTTAAATAAATATATTTTATCAAATAATTTTTTTTAATATAAATTATTTACTGCATATATATATATATATATATATATATATAAGATATCAAAAACAAAAACAAAAAAGAATTTCCCATACGTACTCCTTTGAATGGAAATGCAATTTCTCAGTATATTCCACTTGATTTACTTTTTGTTTCTTTGAGCGCCGCATTTTTGAACCCAATAAAAATAAAAAAAATAAAGAACCTTACTTTTCTTCCCTTTTTCTACTTTCTCCCCAAACTTTTTCTTCATACAGATGCATGCATTTAGAAATGTATCACCTTTCTGTTCCAATGGGTTCCAAGTCCAAAACATGTTTTTTGATTGGTCAATCAGGGAAAACAAAAATAAGAAAATGGAAGTTGCACGTGATCCAATGCAGCGGTAAGGTATATATTTTGATTAAATAAAAATGGTCAAATTTTGGCAGACAATTAATCTTTCACTTGTAAAATATATTCAAAGTTTTGATGTTGAAGTTTCTTTTGCATCGTTTTTTCTAAGTTGGGGTACAATACAAACCATCACCTTTTGTTTTTTTTTCTCCTCAAGATTGAACAATTTTCAAAAGAAAACATTATATAGAATTAAATAAAGTAAAGCGAAACAGCGTCACATAAAGTTGAAAATCTATGTCCCTTATCAAGAAAAATTAGAGGTTAGGTAGAGGACAAAGGGTAATTAGCCGAATGTGGAGAAATTAGTTTGAATTTCTTGATATAGTAATTTTATAAACGGAAATCATTTTACCGTACGGTTCAACTATTATTTTACAGCCATTCTTTGTCCATATTTGAATGCCAAGTAGATATGCCATTAATGTTTTCCTATATTTACACTTTAATATTTTACTTCCTGTAATGTGGATTCAATTTCTGGTGAATATATAAGATATTGTATCGATCTGGTCTGGATTTTTTTATCCCTTTATCTATATCCTCATCCCTGTCAAAAAATAATATAAATATCATCTCATTTAAAAATATTAAAAAAACAAAATAATGAAATAAAATAATATTTTTTTAAAATATAAATGTGAGATTTTATCATTAATCACTTACTATCCAAAATATTATATAAATTAACAAAAGGATATAATTGGCTATATATGAAGCGCCTAAAAAAAGGCAATTTGGATATATATATATATATATATATATACAGGAATGATACAAAACCCGCCAGGCGGGTTATTATTGTCCCCGACTCCCCCCTCACGTGCTCAGCACACGTACCCGACGCTCAGCTCACGTACCCGACTGGGGTTTAATGCCCAAAATNTATATATATTCAAAGCGGATACGAGTGAAGACTAAATTTTACGTTCTTTTTCGACGCCACCTAGGGCAAAAAAATATTTGCCTTTGTTATCCTAATTAACAGGGGAATCCTCACCCATTAAAGACGATGCATTGCAGAGACGGAGCCTTCAAAAGCAAATTGCCATCCTTACCACTGATAAATTTGGCGTCCCTTTTTTAACTCCACTATTACACGATTCATTTCTTTCATGCACAATATTGTTGTCAAGAAGCTACCTAACTAACCATCTTGTTAGGGTTTTGTTAGAAATTTAATTCTTTTTTTTAATAATAGATCTTTGATTGAAAGAAAAATAATTTGAAAGACCTTAAAATAGACAGAATTAGATGCAGTAAAATGTATTAACTAGTTTATGATTAAAACTTAAAAAACAAAAAAAAAAAATACTATTTGTTACCATTGATGACCATATGATCCATGCTTATATGTTGATTATTAATAGCTTATGCTAAGAGTTTATTTTTCCATTTAAGACTTTGGTTTTAAAAAGTCAAAATATATTAAATGCATTAGACTATTAATTTGAATCCTATTGGTGATGAAATCAAATAGCAAAACTTTAACGTGTGTATTCAATTTAGAATTTGATAAATTTTAGAAGAGTTTAAAAATTTAGAAGTATGCAGTTCAGATTTTAATAAATTAATGTGTATTTAATTCATATTTTAATAGATTCTATAAAAGTTTATTAAATTTTATGTGTATTCAATTAGAACTTTGTATAAATCCATAAAAAATATAAAGTATTCAAAAAGTCATTAACTTGAAAATATTTTAAAAATAATAGTTTTTGAAGGATTTTAAAAAATTTTAGAAAGAAAAATATTAATAAAAATGTCTATTCCAAATCTATTCGCCATTCCATAGATTTCATTGGATTTTATCAAAGATTCTTATAAAGGTTATGAAATTCTATTACAATACATGAATTCTTATAAAAACTATAACTCTATTAAAATCTATAAAATTTTAAATTGAATACACTTTTTAAAACTTAACCAATTATACAGGGAACAATATGTGAGGAATTAATTAAATTTAATTAAAATGCAAAATGGAGTACTAATAATCAAATTGAGGATGAACTAAATTAGATGTAACCTAACAATTTACAATAGTTGGAATATTGACTATACAGCTTGATTGTTGTACAATTATTGAAGATCAAAACTTGGGATGTTGTATTTTTCAAAAAAACAAAAATTAAATAATGTATATTATATATAGAGCGTCTAGCTACATATATTAATATATATATATATATATATATATATCGGTCAATTTTAAATATGAAGTCCGATTTATTTGTATTTGATCAAGTGCCAACGTTATAAAATATGTTCCCAATATATTTATATTTAATCAAAGAAGTTAGGTTATTCAAAGAAGATAGTAGCTTAAGAAAACAACTTATACGGTCTAGTTTAGAAGAGAATATTGATAAATGGGTCTGACTTATTTAATACTATTAAGTTACATATTATATCAAACTGGTTACATCAAATACAATTAATTCAATAATTGTAGACGATTCAATTCACTTATTTTCAATTTAAACACTTAAAAATATTATCACTTAAGCTTGAAGACTTATAAATATATGTAAATTGTTATTGACTAAAATGTTTCTTTTGAGATAATGTTATTGACTAAATTAGGGCTTAGTCACACCCTCTATGATAATTTTTTTTCCAACTAAATTGGTTAGGAGATATGGACAGTGAGCAATAGTGTAATTATTTTATCAAAAAACTGTTAAATTAAATATATTCACAGGTTTGGACCATTTGGTAGCTAGTACTAAAATAATATTGGTTAATTTTCATACTGTAGAGAAAAGAAGAAAAAATGTAAAGAGTCGCATTCTTCCAAAATGCTTAGACAAATATTGATAAATTCAACAGCACTTATCCATTTATATATTATATAAACACAGATAAATTATTGTGGAGCAGCTTCAATTGTTTATTTAATGTAAATATAATCTCAATGGTTTTAAAAGGGAGAATAGAAATGGTAAGGAAGAGTGTGCAAGTTGGCAAAGATGACAGATGTTGATAATTTCCAAACTTATTCAAAATATGGCGGTGATGAAATCTCTCTCTCAGAAACAAAAAAGGTTAATTAAGGAAGAGAAATAAAAGGAGTGGGACCCTGTGGGGCAAAAGAGTCAACAAGGTTCGCTTAAAGCGATGTCCCACCTGGTCTACGGTCATGAGTCATCCATCCAAGCAAAACCCAACGTGGGGGAGAAGAGAAAGAGAGAGAGAGCCGGGCCGTCAAATTCGTTGACTTGGCAAATCAAACGCTCTCTCTAGGCTTTCTCTCTGCGTTCTGGGGCTCTGGCTATGTGGCTGTTTTTTCTCATCTTTTTTTCCATTTATTTTTTTTATTTATATTCCTCACGTGGAAGGCGCCGCAGCTTTCGGGGCGGTGGATTCAATTTTTTTCTCCCTTTTTGTATTTTTTTTTTCTTTTGATTTATTCTATGAACCAGTCAAACTCTTTCTTGACGAAATGTAGACGAAAGCCTCACCCCCACCCCCTCCCCAGCCCCACTCTTTTCCTCGTCCTCTTTATAATTACTAATTTTCCACCTAACCGACCCATCACTTTTTCTTCTTTCTCGGGTCGGATCCAAAAGAGGCGGATGACTGAGACTGATAAGCGAGAAGAGAATTTACGAAAACAAAAACAAAACACGGGACCATTTGACAACCCGTCTAAGAAATACAATGGAAGTGGGACCCAGTGCCATCTGGAATCGTGACGCACCGTCTGACGTAACTAAATTCAATATCCCATCGATTTCTCACGCCGAATCCAATCCATCTGGTCTACGTCCAAACCCTTTTAATAGGCGAGCCCATAGCACCGGTAAAAGACTTCACAGACTTCACCCCCCCTCTCTCTCTCTCTCTCTCTATCTGTTTATTTCTCCTCCTCCTTTCTCTCTGCTCTCTCTACCTGTCTTTCTCTCTCTTGGGTTTTTATGGACAAAGGATGGGGTCTCACCCTGGATTCTGATTCCATCGGCTTCTTCGTGAACAAGCCCTCACCCGCTGCTGCAGCTGTTAAGCTTGACCATAACAGCAAAAGAAACCCATTTGCAGCTTCTAGGATGTTTTCCGGTGCTGAATTTCCCGTAAAGCTTGGCCGCAGAGATGATACTGACCTTAACGCTAATCGCCTGGCTGTCGATGAGGTCGACTTCTTCTCCGATAAGCATAGCGGTGACGGTTCCAAAACTATTGGGGCTGTCAGTGTTAAGAAGGAGAGTATTAATTCTCATGGCGATGTGGCTGCGAGGCCTGATTTGGATGTCAATGTAAGTGATATGAAACCATTATCTGAATTATGTATTAAAGAGAAAGTGAAAGAATTTCTGATGATTTTGTTTTGGGTCTGAATTTATATATAGACCGGTTTACGCCTCCTGACTGCTAATACTGGTAGCGATCAATCAACGGTCGATGATGGGGTTTCATCAGATGTGGAGGATAAAAGAGCCAAAAATATTGAGGTAATCAATCAATATAATAAACAAATTAAAATCGTTGTCATTTAAGGATCGATTTCCGGAATCCATTCCCACCTAATTAAATTGGTTTATATTCAGCTGGCACAGTTGCAGGGAGAGCTTCAGCGTATGAATGCAGAAAACCAGAAGCTGAAAGACATGCTCACCCAAGTCACCACCAATTACAGTGCTTTGCAGATGCATCTCGTCACTGTAATGCAACACCAGCAGATCAATAATCACCAAACCACCCAACAACAACTCGATCAGGTATGTACATACATATGTTATTTAGCTTCCCAATTCAAAACCATATCATATATTAGAGGTTAATCAATTGACATCGAATTAATTTTTCAGTCGTCAGCACAAGAAGGAAAGTCCGATGACAAAAAGCATCATCATCATCATCCCGATGAAATCGGAGGAAGGGGACCAATAGTTCCGAGACAGTTCATGGATTTGGGACCCAGCAGTGCCACAGCCGAGACAGACGATCAGGTTTCGAATTCTTCATCAGAAGACAGAACGCGTTCGGCAACACCTCAGAACGTGGAGGTGGCTTCGAAGGATCATTACGTAAAATACGCTGCCAGCGGAAAGAGCGAGATGGTTCCATTTGATCAAGAAAACTCTAGTCTCCGCGATGGAAAAAGGATCGGGAGGGAAGAGAGTCCGGAATCTGAAACGCAAGGCTGGGTACCAAACAAGGTTCCCAAGTTGAATAGCACTGGTTCCAAGCCAATCGATCAGCACTCCTCCGAGGCCACCATGAGGAAAGCCCGTGTCTCAGTTCGAGCCCGATCAGAAGCTCCCATGGTATGTACACGGGACAAACATTTTGTGCTCCAGAGAAACAGTTGAATTATAATAAATTGAATTATTAATAATATATTTGACTGTACAGATAACCGATGGATGCCAATGGAGGAAGTACGGACAGAAAATGGCCAAAGGAAACCCGTGCCCACGTGCGTACTACCGGTGCACCATGGCGGTGGGATGTCCAGTGCGGAAACAAGTACAGCGGTGCGCTGAAGACCGAACGATCTTGATCACCACGTACGAAGGGAACCACAATCACCCTCTGCCTCCGGCTGCAATGGCAATGGCGTCGACCACCACGGCGGCTGCGAGCATGCTGCTGTCGGGGTCGATGACCAGCGCGGACGGGCTGATGAACCCGAATTTTCTAGCGAGAGCCATTAATCTTCCATATTCGTCGTCCAGCATGGCTACCATTTCAGCTTCAGCTCCATTCCCAACGGTGACGCTGGACCTAACCAGCGGCCCGAACCCGCTTCATCATCACATCCAAAGACCACAATCCCAGTTCCAGCTTCCTTTCTCTGCAAGCCCTACCCCTTCATTGCCTCAGGCACTTTACAACAACCAGTCCAAGTTTTCAGGGCTTCAGCTTTCTCAAGAAATGGGTTCTTCTTCCCAACTATTAGGCCACCAAACTCAGCCTGCTCAGTTCGCTGACACCGTCAGTGCTGCTACCGCCGCTATCACTGCCGATCCTAATTTCACTGCAGCGCTTGCGGCCGCAATCAGTTCCATCATCAGTGGAGGTCATCCTAACACCACCACCACCAATTCAAACATCACCGCGACCAACAACACCACCACCACCACCAAAATTGGTAGCTTTCCAGGAAATTAGTTAGAATTGTTGGCTCCTTTTTTCTTTAATCTGTTTTGTTGCAAACATGTTCTTAGCGTCAATGATTTTTTTTCTTCTTTGGTTTTGGGGGTCGACAAGAAGAAAGATAACATGTCCATACTTTTCTTTTTTTCTTTTTGGTCTACTTTTCTTGGGAGGTTAAAGGGCTTAGTTGACAAGGACTTCATTCTTTCTTTTACACTTCTTTCATTTTGAGTAATGCGATTCAAATTTTTCAGTAAATATACAGAAAGAGAAAAAAAAATGATATAAATTAGTCTTATTGTTTCGCTGCTTTTGCGAATTCATCTTTTCTTTGTCTGTCCATTTTCCTTCTCTTCGCAACCGAGAAAAGAAATTAGAAGAAAAGCCAGAATCGGATGCGAGTCGTGGGCATATTAATTTTGATCTTAGGGGGGTCAAGAAATTCGGCCATAATTATTTGACACGTAAAAGAGAGAGCGTGTACTAAAATGGACCTAAAATTGGTAGACTTCGAAGAGACTTTCCAGGCAAGTGCGTGTGAGTGTGAATGAGTTTGGAGGTCAAATATGGTAAACAAAAAATTAATAGAGAGAGAAGGAAAAAAAGCAAAATAGTAGAGCATGTTTGGTGGGAGGGGGGTGCTAATTTTTCAATTGGACAACTGGGATACGTTGTTGACTTTCCGTGCACCTTCATTGACATAGCGTCGCCTGCTTAAAAATTTTCAATCATGCGATTTGAATATTAAATTAAACCAAAACGTGGAACATTGTGGGCTGCACACCGTACCATATCCATTCACCGTACACAAACCCACATCTTTTCTCTTTATTTCTCTCAGCTCTCAAGTCTCAACGACTTCATTCATTTTGAGATACTAACTCTTTTATGCTACCACGTGCTCCCATGTGAAATTCTCCATTTTCTTTATTTTCAAAATCTTCTTTAATTTCTTCAAATTTTCGTTTTCTGTTGAATCTCAGAAGTTATTGCGGATATATATATATATATATATATATGTATATAGACACACACACACTTTTGAAAATGGATTTGAAGTTTGTGTGTTTGCCATGTATGTTGGATTTTTTCCTCGTAATAAAATAAAAGAGCTAGATATTTAGTGATATCGATCTCTATATCTCATCTTAATTAATATATGTTTTATAAATAAACTTTGTTTTTACGTATTTTTCTATGCAAAAAAATAAAAATTTAAGTATTTTGGAAGTATATGTTCCTTCACAAACATAGGTACAATGGGCAAGCTATTAATTTTTTTTTTGTTAATTAAGAAGCTATACGTTAATAAAAAATATTTCCCTATTAAATTTAATACATTCATAATCTCAGAGTATATCTATATCCTTAATAACATGTTTTCCAAAAAAAAAAAAATCTTTAACAACATGAATGTAAGTAATAATTTTTCTTATATGCATTCATGGTATCATTTTATTGACACTCAGGTACATACATAACGAGTAAATCAACGCAAAATATAAAATGCCACTTAATTCCTATGATTTATAGTCAAATTATTTAGTAATGTCGTTAGTTTTTATTTTTTATTTAAATTACATCTCATGTTTGTCAGTATTAATTAGTTAGTAATTGTTAATTAATTATAGTAGTTAGTAGTATTAAATTGAATACAATTTTAAATTATGTTAGTTTTTTTTTTTCTTTCATTGAAATTTTTATTTTTTTCAGATGACTAACAAATTGTAACTAATACTAATTAACACTGATAAATATTTGAGATAAACAAATTACATACAATTAGATAAAAAGTTAAAAACCACATTACCAAAACAATTAGCTTTTGTTTTTTTTGGTGAAAAACCAAACAATATTAGCTTTGGGGACGAGTATTGATTATGTATTCATGAACTATATATATATATATATATATATATATATATAATTTTTTTTTCTTTGTCTGATTTAGTTATATATATATAAAGGTATTATTAGATTTACCAAAAAAAATAAAAATATATATATAGGACCTCTGGAGAGGGTGAAATCGCCCTCTACTCAGAGTCTAAAACAGCCTTGGTCAAAATCAAATAGGCTTGGTCAAATATAGCCTATGCACTGTTTAACATATTTAATTTTCTTCCCTCCCAAATGCTAAGCTTTTCTTCCCGAACTAGCCCATCTACTCTCCTTGCTCGCAGAAATCGACCGAGAGAAACCCCTTCCTCCCATTAGCCCATCAGCCATCCTTGACAAATAGGCCGAGAGAAACCCCCCGATGCCCATCTTGCTCACATAAATTGGCCGACCCTAAACCAGAGAAACCGGATTCGGGCCACCCACCTTTGCGTTGCACCCTTCGCACCAGAAAAATCGGATTCGCACCACCCACCGATCTCTCCGGCCGTTCGCACCACCAGCCTTTACGTCGCACCCTTTGCACCAGGCAAAAAAAAAATATATATATATATATATATAACAATAAAAAAATGGTTATCGCAGCTATTAAGTTTAAAATTTATAAGCTTAACCTATGAATATTGTTGTCCACCTCTTGTTTATAAATAGTAGCTAAAGAAATGCCAAATGATAAGAATGATACTGTAACTAAGCAATGAAATTTCGTAGAAGTTTCTAGTTTTGAAGAACTAATCTTTTTTATCATATAAATTTTTCAAAAGTTAAAGTTATAACACACCAGAAAAGAAGATTCCTAGAAATCAAATTGCATACTAATTAATTCGCATCTCACTTATTGAAGCATTCACCTTTCTATTGGACTTCGAACAAGTGATGATTGGCTGATGTCTACTATTATATTTTAAGCATGTCAAAATCTCTTAAGTGGATGCAGAGGTGGTAAACCATGCCCCTATTGAATATTAGACAATGCCAAAACCATGTAGGAAATTACACAATCATTTAACAAATTGGTTTCACACTGATACTTTTGGAGTTTGTCTATATGATTAGCTTGATTTAGAAGCATTTTAGACTTGAAGATTTTTTTCCAAGCAACGGTTTGAGCTTGTGAGATTCTTGCAACTCTGGTTGGCTCAAATTTGTCAAATTTCAATACTCAAAAAACCAAATCCCTGGTGCGAAGGGTGTGACACAAAGGCTGGTGATGCAAATGGCCGAAGAGAACGGTGGGTGGTGCGAATCTGGTTTCTTTGGTGCAAAAGGTGCGACGCAAATGTGGGTGGCCCGAATCTGATTTTTCTGGTTTAGGGTCGACCAATTTCTGCGAGCAAGATGTGTATTGGGGGGTTTCTCTCGGTCGATTTATATGAGCAAAGAGGGCATATGAGCTAGTATAGGAAGAAAAACTTAGCATTCGAGAAGAAAAAAAATTAAATATGTTAAACGGTGCATATAGGCTATATTTGACCAAGCTTTTTGATTTTGCCCAAGATTGTTTCGGACTCTGAGTGAAAGGCAATTTTGCCCTCTCCAGAGGTCTTATATATATATATATATACAGGAGTGCTGAGGTGGGCGAAGTCGCCCACCTCTCAGAGTCCGAAACCGTGTAAATCCCCCCATCCCCAATTTTTGAATTTGGTCAACATTTTGAATTTTAAATTCGGTCAATTAAATTTTAAAAATTCATCAAAATGTGCGTTTTGATCTCATGCGAAATACCATCTTCTCCCACGCCCATCTTCTCCTTGCTCGCAGAAAACAAAAAAAACAGTGCCCCGTGCCCCCATCTTCTCCCACACCCATTTCCTCTCGCAGAAAACAAAAACCCAGAAAAAAAACCCCCGATCTCCTGGAGAGCAGATCTCTCCACCCGTTCGCACCACCAGCCGATTTCTCCTTGCTCGCAGAAATCGGCGTTTACCAAAATCCCTGATCTCCTGGAGAGCAGAAATCAGCCGACAGAAACCAGTGAAACCGGACGCGTCGCACCACCAGTCTCACTTCGCACCAAGGAAACCGGATTTGCACCCGCCGTTAGCACCACCCGCACCAATTTTTCCCATTTTCGCACCAGGTATTTACTGGTTTCTGTATTATTTTCCAAATAAACGTATTTTCTGCTTAATCTCCTAAATTAATTTGCTGGTAAAATTATTATTTTTTATTTCATTGGAAAATTAACCTGCTTACATACGGAGTTGACTTAGGTACTTAAATTAATAATCCCTGGAATATTGTTGACTGATTAATTTATAATTTCATTTTTATTTATTTGGTGGGATTATCCTTGGAAATTGCAAAGCAATGGTAGCTTACTCTCTGTCTGGTTTCCTTTTTACATGCTCACAGTCACATTTTGTATCATTGCTCTAATATAAAATATATATCGATCAGTAAAAGAGCCCAAATAGATTAATATGTCAAAAGTTACAGGGCATGTGACCTTTTAATTGCAAAATTTGTCGATTGGCCTGCACATGCATTGAATGCGTTTGTCAATACTAAGGTGAGTAGTTGTTTCCCATGCATGCAATCCAAATATCTTGTTTTCTCTTCTGCAAAATGCTCCAATATTATTTTCCAAATTCTGTATTTTCCAAATTTTTCCGAATATTGATTTATAAGAATAAATGTTTTGACTTGGAAACACACAGCCATTGAATACTATGTTGTCTTTGGAAACAGATATTAGTAGTTTATTTTGTGGGAAGCTTTAGTGCTAAAATCGGCTCTCAGATATTGTTGTTGCTAAAATCGGCTCAACTGTTGTGTTTTTCTCAGTTTCTCCAGACAACAATGGTTTCTCTGATACTATATCTCTGTTGGATCTTCAATGATAATTGAAATTTACCTTTTGCAATGAATATGCTATTACATTCCAACATAAGTTTTCCAATAATTAATTTGTAGTAGTATTCTCCTGTACTCCAACATAAATTGTCCCTTTGCAATGAATATGTTATTCTATTGTACAATAATCAGATGGTAGTTTTGTGACAATAATCAGATGTTATTCATGCATTTGTCTTGGTTTTGAGCAGAGTGTATTTTGTGAATTCGTGTGTAACTACAAAAGAGAATTACTATTATAGAAAGGTAAATGAATTTTTTAGTACACAATAAGATAGTATGTTGGTGACTATACAATCAGGAATATGAGCCACGGGTAAGATACAATATTAGAATCCAGATTTCTTTTTATCTTTCTCACAATTGCTAGAAAATCTCTGCTGCTGCTGTTGTTTTTTTTTTCTTTTATTGTTTTTGTCTTCTTTAAAAGGAAAAAGGTTAATTGTTTAACATGTATGTGTATAGGAACATGATAACTGGCTTGCCCTTCCCACCTGTAAAATACAATTTGCATAAATGCTATTCTCAAAATAATTTAACATTTTCTGTTTTATTTAAATTTTAGGTACAATGTCGTCGTCGAGTACAAATGATAGTCCAAACCAACAAAAATGTGTATGTGGTGGTTATATGAAGCTAAAGACATCTCGTTCTGAAAAAAATCCGAATAGAAAATATTGGAAATGCTATAACGTNTGTTTTGTTTTATTTGTTTTTAGGTACAATGTCGCCATCGAGTACAAATGATATTCCATATCAAAGTTTGTTTACAACAATCCTAATTAAATGCTATTTTACAGGATGGAATTTTGTGGAAACTTTGTTTGGGACGATGAATTACAATCCAGTAACTCAAATTCGGAACTAAATGCCAATGTTCGAGAGTTAAAGTCCAATGTAAATGTCATACTCAATATTTTAATTGAAAAGCAAAAAGAAGACAAGCATAGAACTCTTATGAGACAAAAAATTATTGATTACGCATGTCTGCTTGTTATAGCTTTAATAGTTGTTTTATTTTTTATAAAGATAATTTAGAATGTTGTATTTGTTATTTAAGAATCTGTAGTGGTGAATATATAATTTTAAAATCCTGTTTAAAAGCTGGAAACACCTGGTCCAATGGAAACCCAAAGAGGGAGAGGTATTTGATATTTTATGCGTGTAGCATGGCATTGACAAATTATCTAGAAGAAAATTTATGATCATTCAAATGATGGTTCGTCGATCGTAAGCATCCAATAAAAAAGTTGATTGAAATTGCAATCAATGTGAATGCATTGACTAATGATTTTTCCCTTTTCTACTTTATGTATTGTATTTTACTATAATATCTTAAATAGACAAATAACAATGGTTTTTGCTGTGTAAGAAGTCATATGACATCAAATTGCAATAAAATATATATGTACAGATAAAGAACAATTTGTGTCATATGGTCAAGCAAGACACAAAGGAAAGCGTAATTTATTTAGCAAAAAAAAAGGAAAAGGTAATTTTATAATCACAGTTGGCAAAACTATGTTTCTCTTCATGAACCTAAGTTCGAATTCCCCTATCCCAATTATTCCCTTAGAAAATAAGATAAAAAAAGTTTAACCCAAGCTAGATAGGGCGAAAATGACCTCTCTCTCTCTCTCTCTCTCTCTCTCTCTCTCTCTCTCTCTCTCTCTCTCTCTCTCTCCTTTTCTTCTATTCCTTTTCCAACTTGGAGGAAATCTTAAGGCTAGGAGTTTCTTATGTAAATATGATGCTCAAATTGATACTTTATGTTAATAAAAGTCAGAATACATATAATATTAACAAAAAATTCATCAATATTTAATCCAGAAAATTGGTAACAGAGATTTCCTCAAATTCATAACATAATACATATAATATTATAAAAAATTCATCAAATTAATCAATAAAAATATCATACACTAAGTTGTCTACGAGTAACAGTGAAACTATCTGACAGTCTAAGTTGTACAATAACTATCTGGCAAGCTTGGAAAATTCGTCTGAAAGGACAGAATGCAAAATCAGCCTCTACGAACGACGGGTGGTGAGAAAGGCGAGTGCGAATCCAGTTTCCCTGGTGCGAAGGGTTCGACACAAAGGCGGGTGGTACAAACGACGGGTGGTGCAAATCCAGTTTCCCTAGTTTCTCTCGGCCGATTTCTGCGAGCAAGGAGGGCATGCTTGTTTGATTTCAGATGAGCATCTCCGAATTTGCACACGAGGAAGAAACTTGATTAAATGGTGCATATTTGTGGCATCACTTTATAATTTTTGAAGAAGGTCTTAATTTTAACTAGGCTTGCACGCGATTTTGACTTTCAGACTTTGGGTGATGCACGAAGGCACGCTCTCTAGCAGTCGTGTATATATATATTATGCCCCATAGTAGAGGCCTTAGACCAAATTGGTAGGGGTACAAGACATATTGAATTTTATCTTCATTTGGTACCCCCACTCATTTGAGTGAGCTCCTCTACCATGGAGAGGTGTACATACTCCGCAATAATGTACTTCGCCCTATGAAAGGGGTCACTGCCCGTATTGGACAGTGTCAACAATGTAGATAATTTTGTTAGTCTGGATCTCTCTCCCAAAATTGGGCGAGCTCCTCTACCTAAGGGAGGCATGCACAATGCAAAACGATACACATTGCTCAATGGTAAAAGCCACTGCTCCGAATGAGACGAGTACAAGATATAGATCGTATCCTTTTAGAAACCCTCTCCCAATTTGGGCGAGCTCTCCCTACGAATGAGAGATGTGCACAATGCACAACAATTAACCTCAACCTATGGTAGAGGACACTGTCCACATTGAGTAGTGTAAATCATTCCCCACGTGTACATCTCTATACGGGGAGGTGTTAACAAAAATAAAAAATTACTCACCCCATGGTATGGGTCTCCACCCAAATTGGTAAAGGAGCAAACTCATAGAATTTTATGTTCGTTTGGTATTGCCTACCCATTTGGACGAGCTCCCCTACTATGAGATTTTCCAAATTGAGTAGTATTGTCCATGTTTTGTAATATTTTATCAAAAAGAATACATTTTATCTATAATGTGTAAGATTGTTCTAAATGTCTAAATTGAGTAGTATTGTCCATAATTTATAGTATTCTTCCAAAAAATATATATTTTATCCATAATATGTAAGATTGTCCTATATGTCCAAATTGTTGAGTTGTATTTTCCATAATTAATAGTATTGTTCATAAAGAATATCTTTTTTCTATAATGAGTAAGATTTTTCAAATTGAGCAGTACATCTATAATTCGTAGTATTTTTTTTTATAAAGAGCACATTTTATCTATAATGAGTAAGATAGTCCTAAATGCCCAAATTGAATAGTATTTTCCATAATTACTATTATTTTTTTTAAAAAATTCATTTTATCTATAATATGTAAGATTGTCCTAAATGTCCAAACTAAGTAATGTTGTTCATCTTTTATCCAAAAAAAAAAAAGTAGTGTTGTTCATAATTTATAGTATTGTTTTCATAAAAAATACATTTTATCTATAATATATAAAAATATACTACATATATAAATTAAATATTGTCCAGAATAAAAAGTATTTTTTTTATAAAAAATAGTATTTAAAAAAATTAATTTTTTCTTTCTTTTGACACGTGACGTACTCTCACTTATTGATATATTTTTTTTTTTAAATTGTAACAATTCATCGAGATGTAGACCCAAAAGTGGTTTTCATTTCCGTCCATTTTTTCTCTCCTTCCCACTTATTTCGCTCTCATCAAACCGATAACGACCGATTAACTTTATATATTTTTTATTCTTTTGTCATGTGTTGCATTATTAAGTGGAGAATATTTAGCAGTATTACACGTATAGGGAATACTATAGCCTAACGAATTGCCTATAAAAAGTTAAAACCTTTATTTATAACGAGGAATTGTTTGAAAACACTTTAGTCTAACAAATTGTAATACTTAAGAGAAGGAACACAACTAAAACGTGGGCGGAATTATAGAAATCCGTGAATCCATGGACATTTTTTTTTTTTTTTTTGAATCCATGGACATATGTATATATGTAGCAAAGATCAATGGACATTGACAATGGCATTGCAATTATTGTACTATGATTCTATGAATATCGACTCTTTGTGGAGTTGAGAAAAATGTGGGAAACGAAAAGAAATGTTTCTATTTCATGTTTGGTTACGTCAGCAAATGTAAAAGAAAGTTTTTTTTTTTTGATGTATTTGCCATTAAATATGCAAGAACACTCCTCAAATTTTTAAAACTGAAAGGCATCAATTAATTAAATTGAAAAAAAAAATATGATAAACTCTTTCATATAAATTCCAATTTCAAAGCCCTAGACGTGCCTTCACGTCAAAGCTCTATAATTCTACTTGTTCTTTTTATTTTATTTAATAATATTTTTGAGATTCTAAATCATGTACTGTCAATATTATTAATTAATTCTCAAGTCATAGAATCATTATTTCATTTTCTTTACTTTGCACCAACACCAACACTGCTACAAAAAGAGATCATATACGACGGTTAAAATTCTATATAAACGTTGATTTTTGAAGTAACTGACATTGATACATTAAGACGACGGTTATTAACTCTTGAGAACGATAATAATGACGGTCCGTCGCATAAAAAAAATATTATCGACGGTTTAGGAAGAACCGTCGTTGTTGTTATAGGTTATAAACGACGGTTATCCACTGAAACCATTGTTTATAATTCCCCAAGACACGTGGCATCCACGTGTTTTGGTTGTAGGCTATCTACGACGGTCCCCACGGAAACTGTCATTTTTAGTCTATGTTATAAACGATGGTTTTCCACAAAAACCGTCGTTTATAATGTCAAAAGATACGTGGATGCCACGTGTATTGGTTGTAGGCTATATACGACGGTTCTAAAGAATTCCATAGATAAAACCGTCGTGTTTACACAAAACGGTGCAGTTTGGAGTAAAAACAACAGTTTCATAATGAAACTGTTGTTTTTACCTTTCCTAGGTTTAAAAAAATTTTAAAAAAAATTATTATTTGGGTAACGACGACGATTTCATTACAAAATCGTCGTTTTTACTTTTCTTGGGTAAAAAAAAAAAAAAACGACAGTTCCATTACAAAACCTTCGTTTTTATCAAAACGACACCGTTTTGTAACCGTGTTATCTGAGTAATGACGACGGGCTTAACTTTTGTCCGTCGTTTTTAACTCCGTATTTTTTTCTTTGCACGCATTTTCCTCTCTCATTTGTCCTCACTTCTTTAGAAACCCTAAAGCACCCGCCACTGTTCCTCATCTTCTCCATTGTGGTCGTCGTTCCTCCTCTTCTCCATTATGGTCGGATTACTTCTTCATTTCACATAATATTTGTGATTTTTAACCCAAAAACTTTAAAGTTAGTACTCGGCAATCTATTTACATTGTTTTTAACAAATTATGAATGCATTATTCCGTGAAAATGTTTGAATCTGTGCATTGAAAAGTTTGAATATTGAATATATTGTGTTCATCTGGTTGTTAATTTGTATATGACGGGCCTAACTTGTTCATTAGAAAGTTCAAATATTGAATGTATTTGTTAAGTTGGTTGTTAATTTGTATATTGTGTATATAATAGGAAATTGTATGAACTATCTGGTGATATATATTAAATCCAATGATATATATGAAACCCGATGATATGTATTAAACTCGATGATATGTATTAAACTCGATGATATGTATGAACTACCCGTGCATATATTGTGCACATATTGTGTGAAAAATTGTATTTTAATTAGTAATTTTGTATAAGAGTTTTGTAATTAGAATATATTTAATATTTAATATAATTTTGTATAAATTGATTTAAAAGTTGTTGGAAAAAAATGACGGTTTTTATGTAAAAATCGTCATCTATGTTTAGTATAGACGATGATTTATATATAAAAATCGTCGTCTATAATAAACATAGACGACGGATTCTACATAAAAACCGTCGTGTATATATTTGCCGCGTGGTGTCCACGTGGCTTCGGCATGGTTTTAGACGACGGTGTGGTCCGTTGTAACAATGTTTTAGATATCGGTTTTTAACCGTCGTCTATGTTTTATGACTATCGACGATGCCTAATTAGACGACGGTTTTGTGTCTATCGTATAAACACTTAAAACGTCGATTTTTCACTATCGTTTCTGACCCTATTTTCTAGTAGTGCAAGGTTATTGAATTATCTAAAAACACCAAGGTTATTAAATTGTTTGTCACGATATACATATATGCTGCGAAAATTCAATCTCTTTTTACACAACTACTGCTGGAAAATATAATTAGAGCATTTTTAATAGGTTTCTTAAAAAATTTATATTTTATAATATAAAATTATATCTTTTTTTATAGTTAT
>QANX01005586.1:6914-22886 GCA_003254975.1 Ochetophila trinervis
CCTATACCTAGGTTAGATGACATGTTGGATGAATTGCATGGTTCTTGTGTGTTCACTAAAATAGACTTGAAAAGTGGATACCACCAAATTAGGATGAAACCTGGGGATGAATGGAAAACTACATTTAGGACTAAGTATGGTTTATATGAATGGTTAGTTATGCCTTTTGGCTTGACTAATCCACCTAATACCTTCATGAAACTAATGAACCATATCCTAAGAAATTTTATAGGGAAATTCGTGGTTGTCTATTTTAATGACATTGATTTATAGTAAAAATCTAGATGATCATGTAGAGCATGTTGGGGCAGTTTTAGAAGTTTTTAAGGAGGAAAAGTTATTTGCCAACCTTAAAAAGTGTACTTTTTGCATTGATCAACTAATATTTCTTGGCTTTGTTGTGAGTGCACGTGGTGTTGAGGTTGATGAGGAAAAGGTGAAGGCTATCCGAGAATGGCCCACACCTAAGAGTGTTTCTGTGGTAAGAAGTTTTCATGGACTAGCTGGGTTCTACCTAAGGTTTGTGAAGGACTTTTCTACCATAGCGGCACCATTGAATGAGATTGTCAAAAAAGATGTAGGTTTTAAATGGGGTAAGGACCAAGAGGTAGCTTTTCAAATTCTAAAAGATAAGTTATGTTCTGCTCCTATTCTTGTATTACCTAATTTTGACAAAACTTTTGAAATTGAATGTGATGCTTATGGGATTGGTATAGGTGCTGTTTTATTGCAGGAAAAACGTCTCATAGCATATTTTAGTGAGAAGTAAAATGGAGATTAACTCAACTACTCGACATATGACAAAGAGTTGTATGCCATTTTCAATGCTTTGTAGGTGTGGCAGCATTACTTGTTCCCGAAGGAGTTTGTGATTCACACTAATCATGAGTCGTTGAAGCATATCAAGGGGCAAGGAAAGCTCAACAAGAGGCATGCACGATGGGTTGAGTTCATAGAGACCTTACTGTACATGATTTGTTACAAGCAAGGTAAGGAGAATGTGGTGGCCGATGCTTTGTCTCGAAGGTATGTCTTAATCACTACTCTTACTTCTAAGCTCTTGGATTTTGAACAATTAAAAGACATGTATGCTAGTGATGATGATTTTGGTGAAATATATTCTGCATGTGAAAATGGTGCTTTTCATAAATTCTATAAACATGAAGGATTTCTGTTTCGTGGACATAGGATATGTGTGCTCAATTGTTCAATTAGAGAATTGCTTGTTAGAGAGTCACATAGTGGTGGTCTCATGGGGCATTTTGGTGTGCATAAGACCTTAGATATTTTATCTGAACATGTCTTTTGGCCACACATGCGTAGGGATGTTGAAAAAGTTTGTGCTAAATGTATTGCATGTAAACAAGCTAAATCTAGGTCTATGCCACATGGTTTGTACACCCATCTTCCTGTGCCAACTGAACCATGGGTTGATATCTCCATGGATTTTGTTCTTGGATTGCCGAGAACTAGGAAGGGTCGTGATAGTATATTTGTTGTTGTGGATAGATTTAGTAAAATGGCGCACTTCATTGCTTGCCATAAAACTGATGATGCAACAAATATAGCTGACTTGTTCTTTAGAGATGTAGTGAGGTTGCATGGGGTACCTAGGACAATAGTCTTGAATAGAGATGTCAAGTTCTTGAATCACTTTTGGAAAGTTTTGTGGGGAAAGTTGGGTACTAAGCTTTTGTATTCTACTACTTGTCATCCACAAACAGATGGACAAACGGAAGTGATGAATAGAACTTTAGGTGCTTTATTGCGTGCTGTAGTTGGTAAAAACTTAAAATCTTGGGAAGATTGTTTGCCCTTTCTTGAGTTTGCTTATAACCGTACTATTCATTCTTCTACTGGATTTTCACCCTTTGAGATTGTATATGGCTTTAATCCTTTAACTGTATTGGATTTGATGCCTTTACCTTTGAGTAAACTTGCTAACTTAGATGGACAAAAGAAGGCGGACTTAGTTGAAGCTATACACGAGAAGGCCCGACTACAGATTAAGAAAATGAATAAGTTAACTGCGTAAAAGGCTAATAAAGGGCGCAAACAAATGATATTTGAACCAGCTGATTGGGTTTGGGTACATTTGAGGAAGGAAAGGTTTCCTAACAAAAGGAAGTCTAAGTTGGATGCTAGAAGTGATGGACCTTTTCAAGTGCTCGAGAGGATCAATGACAATGCATACATGACTGATCTTCCAGGTGAGTATAATGTGTCCACATCATTTAATGTTGCTGATCTTTCTTCTTTTGACATGGATGCAGATTCGAGGACGAATCTTTTTGAAGAGGGAAGGAATGATGTGGGCATCGAGCGCTCTTCTAGCATGGATGTTCGTGATAAGGACATTACGTTTCCAAGTGGACTAGTGACTCGTTCTCGAGCTAAGAAGATCAAAGAGAGAATGCTTGGACTTGTGGAAAGAATTATGGATGAAGACCGATTCAAGTTTCCAAATTATTTGAACACTTTTTCGAGGTCTAATAATAATTTAAGCATGTTGTCTAAGCAAGGGATGAAAGTGGTAATGATGCTCGGGAGTTGCAGAGACGAAGAGGCGACATTTTAAAAATAAGCATTTTATAATGCAGTTTTATAATTTTAGCTATTTTCGAATTATAATGGCAGTTTCATAATTTAGCTATTTTCGGATTATAATGGCAGTTTTGTAATATTTGCTATTTTCGTATTTTATTTATTTAGGGTTAGTTTTCAGCCTTAGGATTACTTTCTTAATATTTAATGGTTTAGATTGATTCTTAATCTAACCATAATCCTTATATAAAAGGGGATCAATAAGTTTGTATGACAGATTTTAGTTTTTAATCAAGTGAAAGAATTAATTTTTTTATTACTCCCAGGAGTGTTCTTGCAAGGTGAGGAATCAATTTTTTTCTTCTTGTTACATTAGGAGTTGAATTCTCTTATCAAAGTAGAAATATTTTGTGGCAATTATTCTTCTCTTTCCCTAGCCTTGTAATCCACATTTTTAGATATAAGTTATCTAAGAGTTGGTAGGACGGGTTCTTGTTTCCAATTATTGTTACAATACTTCTTGTGAGTTTTGGAGTTTTGGATTCTTTAATCTTGGGGTTCCGCATCAGAAAGGCATTACAATGAATTCGTAGTGCCCTTCGTGGGTTCGAAAAGCCATCTTTGGTATGTCATCCTTATGAACCCGAATTTGGTGATATCTGGATCGGAGGTCCAGCTTAAAAAAGAATTTGGCTCCATGTAATTCATCAAGGAGTTCATCAATTACTGGGATTGGATACTTATCTTTAATGGTGACGGTATTTAACGCGCAATAGTCGACGCAAAACCTCCAATCCCCCCTGCTTTCTTGACTAGGTGAATAGGCGATGAAAATGAGCTATTGCTTATTGAAAATAAAAAATTAAAAAGTTAAAATTTAAAATTTTTCTAAATGACTAAAAAAAAGCATTTTTAACAATAACCACTTATTGATTTGTTTATCAAAAACCAATCTTTTTATATAACCCTTGAAGTAGAGTTTTTGATAAAAATAAGTTATACCGAGCAGATAAGTGAGAAGAGTGAGATTCACCCAAAAACAAAAAAAAATTGAGTAAAGAGAGAAATCACTTGAGAGAGAAAGGGAAAATGCAAAGAGAAGAGCTCAATGGGTTTCCTGTATTGTTTAATTACAGGTTTTGATCGTTGATTGAGGAGCATGGCCTCTATATTTAGTAGAGGTGAGCATGGTCTGGTTTGGTTCAGTTTTTTATAAAATTCAGACTAAACTGTAGTTTGCAGTTTAGCTTAATAACAAACCAAACTAAATCGTTGGAACCATTTAAACCAAACCAAACCGTTCAAGAACGGTTTGGTGTGGTTTGGTTTAGCGGTTTGGACTGCGACATTTAATTTTATAGTCCAAAATAAAAATTGTAAACATACCAAACATAAGAAGAAAAACATAAAATTCATCAAACATCCCAAACAAAGTATAACAATTCAAAATGAAAATTGTAAACATCCTAAACATAAATAGAAAAACATAAAATATATCAAATATCTCAAAGATCCTAAACAAAGTATTACATTTCATAATTCAAACATTGATAAAAAAAAAATCAAATAAAAAAAATATTAAAATTAAAAATAAAACTATCAGTAATATTTATTAAATTAAAAATAAAAAATATTAAACATATATATATATTAATAATAAAAAATATTATAAATATATTATATATTAATGTGCGGTTTGGGTTGGTTTGGTTTAAAAACCATCCAAACAGCAAACCAAACCGTTAATAGCGGTTTGGTTATATACTAAACCAACCCAAACCTTTTTATTCTATAAACCGAACTAAAAGCAATAGTTTAGTTCGGTTTCACGGTTTAGTTCGGTTTTAATATCTAGTACTGCTAGTTACTGTACATGCTGTGAACACTGGGGGAAGATCCGGGGCATGAATTTTTTTTTTGGTGAACTTGGGCATGAATTTTTTAAACTATATTGAATAAGTGAAATCGAATTTCAGTTTAGCAATTGGTATCAATATATATATATATATATATATATATAAAATATGTTCTTGTTACCAAAAAAATATATATATATGTACTTGTATATGTATAAATAATCCAGTAATGAAGTATCCTGCGAAGACAATTCAGGATGTTCACATGTTTGGTAACCGAACCATGTTGTTGTGGCAAAGTGTGAAACATAATTTATCCAAGTGGTACGACAAACTGTGTGCTTCTCTTTTATTTTAAACTATTAATCGCACCCTTCACGTGCTATATATCATGTGCTTCTCTACTTATTAAAACTCAATTTATAATTCTCAAACTAATAGATTTGATGATTCAATCAATTTTTTTCCACTAAGCTAAAATAATTGTTAGAAAAAAAGGAAATTTGTGGAATATTAATATTCCATTCAATCTGTCTTCTACTGTGTCTTCAATGGGAGTGTTTTCTGAATTAAAAAATAAAGAAAAACAATCTTGTTCTCTTTTTTTTTTTGGGTATTAGTTTTTTTCTTAGGTTATCATAAAAAGAGAAAGTATCCCATGTAAAAAATACATTTTACCTAATATTATAAGCTAGTTAGTCATTGGCATCATATTTATTTAATACTTAAAAGTTTATATAAAAAAGTATATTCATCACACGTATAATTATGTAATAGATACTTTTTTCTCCCGCCCCAACAAAGAGTTTTGAACTTTATGTAAATAAGATAACATGAGCATGGATCTGAATCTAATAGTCATTTAGTCAAATGCTAAAAAGTAAAAACTCGTAACATTCTTTAATAGCTACCTAAATCAAAAAAGGAAAAATTAACTTTTTTCCGACCAAAAAAATTAACTTTTTTTCCTATACTTCATCTAATTTAATTAAAAAAAAAAAATTGTTTGATAAAATTACCCTATATAATGTATGTTAGAGGATATTTGACCGGTTTATTAAAGATAAAGGGTAATTTATTTTTATGTTATTATTGATTTTATTATTATTATTATTTTATTATTGATGTTACTATAACCCATTTCCATCAACTTTGATTTATCAATTTGTTTCTTTAATATATATATATATTTATACCAGCTGATAATATTTTTTTTCTGTCACTTTATTCTATTTTTTATGTTGGATTGTGAAGTTTGAATTCGTTTTGTTGCGCTACATATAAATAAATAAATGCACGTCGAGTAATTACAAAAAAAACTAAAAAAAAATAAATGAACATCGAGCTGTCTAGCGCCTAGGGGCAGGGCCTTATGGACAAAATTTTGTATACTAGTCTTTTATTCATGAATGTCAATTTTACTTCTACGGTTATTGTACGTGTACTTTTTATATTTTTATGCTCTTGTATGAAAAAAATAGAGCAATGGAGGACTTATAAACCTTCAAACTCATATATTAGTAAATTTAAATGTTAGACTGCATTTTTCATGTAATATTGAACTGGAAATGATATAAATAGTAAAATTTGATTGGAATGGAAAAATATGAATTGAATATATTTTATAATGTCTTATATTTAGTGCAGCTCTAAATTATATGACAGAAAGTGATATTATATTTTTGTTTCGAAGACAAAACTAGGTTTGACTATATATAATTTATTAAAATATAATATATTTTATGAAATATTATATAAAAAATTTAATTCAAATAAACATAATTTGATACAAATATATATATCATAATTGTTCATAAAAATAAAAATAAAAATAAAAACTATATAAATAAAGGAAAATAGAGAGAAAAAAAATTGAATTCATACCATTAACCAAGAATAATAACAAAATCTTATTCTAAAATTCAAAGGACAGGTGTTTGTTGAGCATTCAAAGGCCATCCCCAATTCTCATTCAATTTAGTTATAAAATCAACGATTGCTTGTATATATGGAACTTGGTAACAACTTTCTCATTGAAAGAAATAAGTAATTCATCATCAACATCTTATGATGTGCATAATTTTAGCATTATTTTTTAACATTAAACAAAAGCCCATTAATTTGAATTACTGAAAAAACTTATGCAGGTTAAGACTGATTTTGGCCTTGTTATTTTATATATCATATAAAACATACATTTGAGCTATCCATGTTTTAGTTAGGCATTTACGCAAACACATAAAACGCTATAAGAATTCACAAGCATATGATATTTTAAATTATCAAACCCCTACTTTTGTTTTCTTTTCAAATTTTATAGTTGATACCAATTTTCAATCTTATATTGAAAATCAAATGATATTCCCAAGAGTGATTCATTCAACAACAAATAATTGAAAAGGAAAAAACAAATAACGACAATATCCCTAATTTTCCGAGAAGCTTTAAATCATGTAGTTTGGGTCCAACCAATTTTTTTCAAGCATTGCCTATCACTTATATTGAATAGAAAAAAGTGTCAAAAATCAAAATTTTCAAAAGCAAGGCAAAAAACTAAGAACTAACGCATCACATTCATGAACATTTCGCAGTGAATCTCTGAGTTGGATAATATTTAAAATAATTGGAAAGAAAAAGAAAGTTTAGAATTTATAAAGAGAAGGCAATGACAAAGTGAAAAAATTTATTGAAAGATTTATACCGGGTCTGGGTGCAATATACAAATCATACCTGTGAAATTGAAAAAAAAAAAAATGAGAGATACTGGAGAAGAAACTGCAAGTGAACACAAAAAGAGAAAATTTTATGCGAATGTTGTTTATCTTTTCCGGTGCATGATATTGCAAAGGGGATAAGATGTGTACATGTCCAGTGGAGAAGGAGAAATAAAGCAGGCCTAAGATTTTGTAATCCTACTCCCTTTTAGTATTAAACACCAAATAAAAGGTGGATCCAAAACTATGGTCCAATTTCCTTCTCTTATGCTGTATACCAAACAATACTTTAGTGTTCTATGTTAATATAGAGATCACATCGATCATTAAATTACTTTAAATCTTGTCTTTTTTTTAATTTATGTTTTGTCTCATTTGTTAAAGGATAATATATTGAATTGGACTAAATCATTTTATGTTTAATCTAGTTTGATTTCACAACAATTGAAATAATTCAAGACAATAAACAGGCATGTCTGCTGTATAGTTCATTGAATTTCAAAACCCTAACGAGTTAGGAAGAATGTTTAATTCTCAAGGTCTAATAACTCTTTATATCCATTTTTCTCCACACATACAGAGAAAAATGCTCTAGGATGATAAAAAGAGGACTAGCATTTATAGTTCCAATACACTCAATGCAATCACCAAAAAGAATATGCAGGTGGGTTGTTTGTAAATGAATTCGAGAGGGCAGAGTGATGAGGTATTTTTTCTTTTTTGTCTTTTTGTCGTACTCAGATATCATTTTTGTTTTCTTTTGCAAAAGAATGTGCCCCAAATGCATAGACCAAACGAGTTATTACAGGTAAATACAAACAAAATCTTGCTGGAAAAACGGAGCGTTTTCCACTGAAAATTGTACAAGATTACAAAATGGATTAGCTGGAACAAATACATTGTTATTAGTTAAAAAACTGTTACGTACAAAAAGTCCCATCCAAAGCCTCTTTTGCCACTCTCACCGACACAGCCCAGCTTGGCACATCTCGGCACTAACAATTTTCAAGGCCATATTTGTAAATTCAGTACCGATTTCGATGACCGTTATTTTCGGTTGACAAAAACTATAGGGGCATTTTCGGCATTATGCTAATGAAAACGCCTCGTGACTTCATGATCTTCGTGAGCTTAAAGAAAAGCTCGAAATTCACAAACCCCACGTGCCTGTGGCGCGTGAATTTAAGATACTTCTGGGTATACCATAATAAATGTGGTCAAAATCTGAGTTTTCCCCAAGTTGTAGCCTTTGAATCTTTGAATCCGAGACAGGTTGACTTTGGCTTGGTTTTGAAAAATAAGTCAGAGAGATCTACGGTGTAGGAAAACCCGGTTTCAATTTTTAAAATAATAGTTTCCATAGCTTAGTGCCTACCCAGCATTGCCTTTCCACTGTAAAACTTACTATTTGCAGTGCCAGTTCGTCCATAATTGTTCCACACTTGCTCTGAAACTTTCATTCTTTTTTTCAGATCTTCGATTTATTCTTGAAAATGGGTTTTATTAAATTCTGTAGAATTTTGTCATTTTTTCTCATAATTTTTCTGAATCAGTTTTCAGCTTTCTCTTAAACTCCCCCCAAATTTTTTTCTTTTCCTGTACCCTTGGTGAGCTAAGCTAGATCTTTACAGGTCCATATTTTATTTTTCTTAATATTTCTACTAAATATTCTTCTGTACCAAATAAAAAAAATCAAGACCACAAGATTCCGCTTTTGCATGAAACTATAAGGTGGAACCCATTTTTTATTTTATTTTTATGTCAAGTGGATGATAAAGGCTGTCATTTGGTTCTTTGTTTGTTTTTTGTGTTTTTTTTCTTTTCCAAAGTTCTTCATTTCTGTGACTGACTCAGACATAGTAGATATATGCATAATCATTAGCAAATTTTTTCTTTCTTCAATCTAAATGAATGGTATTTAAGGCTTAGCTTTGAATCCCTTTATCAAATATACTAGTATGGAAAATTTGTGGGTATTTTCCTGTTCCATTTTTTCGGTACTTATTCTTAGTGTGTTAAGTCCCATGTCAATGGGGCAATTGACTCCAAGCGAAAACCGTCTTCTTTTCCGAGTTCAGAAGCTTCTTGAATATCCAGAAGTTCTTCAGGGATGGAACAATTGGACTAACTTTTGCTACCTTCCTTCTTCTCCTTCCCTCAAGATTGTCTGCTCCAACAATCGGATATCAGAGCTAACCATAATCGGAAACAAAAGCTCACCTTCTCATATCCCAAAACCGGCCTCTGGGAAATTTGCAGTTTCCCAGGAAACTCTATCAGAAAATTTCTCCATTGATTCTTTCTTCACTGTTGTAACAAAGCTTTCCAACTTGAAAGTCTTATCATTGATGTTCTTGGGATTGTGGGGTCCATTACCAGCAAAGATCAACAGGTTTTGGTCTCTTCAAGTGCTTAATGTCAGCTCAAATTTCATTTATGGCGAAATTCCTCCATCAATCGCTTCAATGAAAACTCTCAAAAGTCTTGTCTTGGCTGATAATCTGTTCAATGGAAGTGTTCCAGATGTTAAAAGTTTAGCAATTCTTGAAGAGCTAAATTTGGGATATAACCATCTTGGACCTGGATTTCCTTCGCTTGGAAATAGCCTTGTAAGTATCACATTGACAAACAACTCTTTGAGATCTGAAATCCCTTCAAAACTTACCAACTTTGATAAGCTCCAGCAGTTTGATATCTCTGTCAATAAATTCGTCGGTCCAATCCCCACTTCTTTGTTATATCTGCCTTCAATACAGTACTTAAATTTGGCTCAGAACCAATTTAGTGGTGAACTTCCAACGAATGTAACTTGCAGTGCTAAGCTCAAATTTATAGATATTTCACACAACCTTTTGATAGGAAAACTACCCTCCTGCATCGGTTCCAAGTCTTGGAATCGCACAGTTTTCTATTCGTGGAACTGTTTGTCAAACCAAAACATAAAGAATCAGCACCCATATTCATTTTGTCATAAAGAAGCATTAGCTGTTAAGCCTCCAGCTAAATTTCACAAGAAGGAATCCAGCATCAAAATAGGCCTAATACTAGGCATCGTTGGAGGTGTTGCTGGTATCGCCGCGGTTCTTGGGCTGCTGGTTTTGGTCATTTTTCGAAGAAAAAACTTAACCAGAGCTGAAAACAATTACTTTGAGAGATCTCTTACTGATAAAATGCCTGTGCGTATCTCCCCTAGACCAAATTTTGATGCAAGTAAGACCATTTTTATTTTTTTTCATGTTTAGTTCTGCTAAATATGATGACTGCTTCGAACTGTTTTAGTTCTATTAAAATGAATTTTATTGGATTTCTTATTAGCTCGATTTTTGCACAGGACGAGTGCCTCAGACAGCAAGGTTACCAACCATTGGGCTCCCTTCATATCGAGTTTTCACATTGGAGGAAATTGATGATTTAACAAACAGTTTTGACCCTTCAAATTTGATAGGGGAAGGATCTCAAGGACAGGCAAGTATTTGAAACAGTTGTATTATTTTTGCTTCGATTTGATTATGTCATAGGGCCCAAACTCAAAAGGAATTTCATTTAATATTCACAGCTCTATAAAGGGTGGCTCAGAAATGGTTCAGCTGTGCTGGTGAAATGCTCAAAATTAAAGCGGAAACATATGCCCCAATCCTTGATGCAGAGCATGGAAGCAACATTGTCGAAGCTGAGGCACCGGCATTTGGTCAGTGTTCTTGGACACTGCATTGTCACTTATCAGGATTCCCATCCCAATGCAGTTACTAGCACTGTCTTTATTGTTATTGAACACATCACAAATGGATCGCTCAGGGACTATCTAACTGGTAATGCAAGCTAAACAGCAAAAATTCTCATTCTTAATATCAGGTTTAAACCCTTCCAAGTGTTTTAATGCACCGTTTTGGCAGATTGGAGAAAGAAAGAGATGCTAAAATGGCCACAGAGGATGGCGATTACTATTGGATTTGTAAGGGGAGTCCAGTTTTTGCACACAGGAGTTGCACCTGGAATCTTCAGAAATAATTTGAAGATGGAGAACATATTATTAGATGACAGTCTTTCTGCAAAAATTAGTAACTATAACATTCCCTTGCCATCTAAGGTTAGTGAAGGTTCAAATACATTTGAACCAGGTACACATTTTACCTATGCAAGTACTTTTTTTGGATTTATCTTTGTTGTTGATAATAATTGCAATTTTAATGTTCCAGATTGGCTTTGAGAGTCCTCTGAATGGACAAGGTGGTCATCTAGACAGGTATGATTCCTCATCCTATTCTTATTCTTTGGCTTCTGTAACAGCATTCACATTATCTAATAAGAATCCCACAAATGCAGTGCTGAGAATGGGGAAAAGGAAGATATTTATCAAGTGGGTATCATACTACTTGAGGTTCTTACAGGTAAACTAGTCAATTCCACAA
Source organism: Ochetophila trinervis (assembly GCA_003254975.1). Taxonomy (NCBI): domain Eukaryota; kingdom Viridiplantae; phylum Streptophyta; class Magnoliopsida; order Rosales; family Rhamnaceae; genus Ochetophila; species Ochetophila trinervis. The sequence continues at coordinate 18,438 of QANX01005586.1, forward strand.
GTGAATTGGCAGAAATGAGGCTTCAGGTATAATACAAAACCCATACCATCTTTTTATGGTAAAAAGAAACTAAGAGAACCATTTTCCTTTTGCATATATTATTGGCTTATTTGTTGTTTTCTTCACAGCTTGAGAGGGGCTTAACAGAAGGACAATTAAAACTGCGAAGTATCGTCGACGACTCCATCCAGGGCAGTTATGCCTATCAGTCATTGAAGACTGCTGTTGAAATCACCATCACTTGTTTGAGCAGAGATTCAAATAGGCGACCTTCAATCGAAGATGTTCTATGGCACCTGCAGTACTCAATTCAAGTTCAAGAAGGATGGACCAGCAGTGGTAATCTTAGTGCACAAATGTAGCCTTTTTCTCTGATTCCCTTGTTTGTGTAATTATAATTGCTAGAAACCTTCATATTTCTTCCTATCATAAGAGTAGACTACAGAAATAAATATAAATAATAGAGTTTACCTTACAACTCCAAAAACCAATTTCTTGGTTCGTCATCAACATCTGATGATCATTTTTGCAAACAACTTCCTGATCATTCTGATTCTAAGATTCACATACTGAACTATCAAAATTAAAAGCCACATGGTAAACTTTCACTGCCAACTTGTTTGTCAAATACGATTAGCAACAGTCTATATAAGAACCAACTCTTTTTATATAAGCTAATGGGAAGAAAAATATAACAGAGAAGCGTAAAACACGGATGCATTGATAAGTGGCCAAACATCTGTCCATGCAAGGCAAGCAAATATTTCACATAATCACAAGTAGTTCAAGGCACAATGATTTTCAAATTTCATAGTTATTCAAACAGGCCAGTCTGACTGAAATTTTAAAGATTCCTCGCATCCAAGCCGGAGTAAATTAATCAGCAGTCCAGCTCTGCTCAACAATTTCACGTATTCTTCTATTGTATTCACGCTTGTTCTCACTAAACATCCGTGCAGCTTCTGAATTTGCAGGAGAATTTGGGTTTGGATCACATAGCAGTGACTGCACCAAGAAAACAGCAATTATTCAGGAAAAAACCGAAAAAACCAATTCCATCCACAATCTCACATATCATTGTCAATTATGTTCATATGTGCACGCCAGCGACATAAAATAAAGAGAGTGAAGATAACAAGTATTTTATCAAAGAAAACCATAACAAAGGTCAAATAAGCACTGCACAAATAATGGTATGCTCTCTAAGGCCCTTTGTCTCCCGTATTGTAGACATGGAATATTCCTTGGAATTAGTAGAAAGGCATTAGTTTCATTAAGCAACCTAAGCACTGATAACTAAAACATGTTTTTCAGGTTTTTAAATCATCTAACAGAAATAACCATGGCTGAGAAGCATGTAATAGTGTTATAGAGATAACTATGCAACTCATGCGTGAAGTGTGAAACAAGAACTTAAAGAGTGTTACTTAGCATTCTTTTATCAAAAACATAGTCAAAAGAAATTCTAAATGCATTAAAACGTGCACACACTTAACACTTTAAGTTTAGCATCTAAAAGCTCTAAACAATATTAATATCCATGATAGAAATTCAAGTGTAGAAGTGCATATAAAAAATTTAGTAAGATAGTCGAAATAAAAGAAAATTTACATTTTGCCTTTTAATATGAAGATATCGATATGCTATAAGCATAGGTTACAAAAAGAGAGGCAGCCAAGGGGTATTTTATGGGTTGGGGTGTACATGATGAGACCGGAAAAAAGTAATTGAGCCAAAGGTCTCAACAACAAACACAGAGAAGGCAATTTATACCAGAATTACCCAACACAAAGAGTCCATAGATCAAAAATCAGATTATACTCGAAAATTTCCATCACTAACTAACCAAATACCAACAAATATAAAATTATCTCAAACCTGGATAGACGTAAGTATAGCTGCTACATCGTAAATGGGACTCCACTGATTCTGTAGAATGTCCAAGCAAATGCTCCCATCTGCATAGACTAAAAGATAGAAAGGAAAGTGAGGAACTTAAAACTAGATCAGTTAAAAATAATACCGAACAATGAACTTATTGTCAAATAATAACAACAGAAATGTCCCCAGTTTCCTCCGATTCCTTTTTTCACCCATAACAAAATTATTAGCCTAGCAACTATCAAAAGAAATGATGGAAGGCCTATCTTTCTTCACTATAAATTTATAATGATAAACCTTTAGAGGTTTTGATATTCAGTTCTGATTAAAGTGCATCGCATAAAAAAATAGCAACTTTAGTAGATAAATGGAACCCTAAGGACTCTAAAACCAATGCATAAACAAGCAAATCTTGGAAGAAAGATGAGAAAATGAACATCATTTCTAATATTTTACAGATACAATTAACAAGAACTAAATACATAATTCTGTAGGTAGTATGCATGGCCGTGAGCATGAATTCATTTATATAGTTTTTGTATCCAACTTACTGTTGGGATGGAACATTCGAGAAACAAAACGCACTGTGGGTGGCTTATTTGGATAATCCTCTGTAAATTGAAGAGTCAACTTGAACGTACCTGAAGGATTCAAAGATTTTGTAACAGTAATGAGTATCAAGAATCATAAGGACCTCTTTGATTATGAAGTATAAAGGAGGGTGTACTCAATTTAGAATTGATAGAAATTTAAAAGAGTTTATAAGTCTAGGGTATTCAATTTAGAATTCAGACAAATCTAAACAAATCAATAGACATTCAATTCAGATTTTAATGGATTTAATAAAAGTCTATTAAAATTTAGGTGTATTCAATTAAGACTTTATAGAAATCTAAAACAGAGCAAATGCAACATGATAAATTTTTTCCCTAAAACCTAAGACAGAGCAACACTTGAGCTTACCTCCATCCCATGGGGTGTCATCAGGCCTGCCATTGAGCAAATAAAACACATTAGATGTGCCTCATTTAAAAAATCAAGATGTATATAAGATCAAAAACACAGTATATGATTTCCCAAACATACCCAAATATAACAGCATTCCAAAGCATAATATTATTGTCCTGAGGGGCGCCACTTATGCCTGCAGGAGGATCTTGTTGCAACCTCTTGAAATCTCTCATCAATCTCTTTCTTGCAGGAGTCGACATCCTCACCGCTTGTATAATCAACAAAGGCCAAACAAAAACTAGTTGTCAGTAAGTCACATATATTTCAGCATGATTTTACTAACCACATGCAATGCAAACACACAATAAAGATATTTAATTACAATAAAATGAACTAATCACATTGAGCAAATGCTTATCAAAAGAAAGTTTGTTCAAAAATGTCCAAAAAGGAAAAGGTTTAGGCAATCCAAGCTATTTTATTAAGGTTAATCTATAACTTAAAACACCCCAAACTAAGAAATGGGCCAATATGTGAAGACCAATTTCTAAAAAACTCCAAGAACCATTTGCAATAGAACCCAATATGAAAACACATAATATTATACTGCATCAGTAAATAGAAAACCTCATATCATGTCACTTTCAAGTTCGTTATACAAAAATCATTAAATAGAAATAGACACGAACAAATATAACCTAAATTCGTGGACCAATTTTTGATGCACCTGAGCTCAGCTAACATCACATGCTTAAATTTTTTTTAAAATAATTACTTTGTATTGAAATCAAACCGAATCGGATCGCAAAAATCCTACATTTAACCCACTATTCTTACTAATCTATCAACCAAACAATTTAAAACGCAAAAGCAGCTCTGTCCAAAAGAATTTTGTGCCGATCTTTATAACACAAAACAAAATCCTAGATCCATATCCCAATCTACAAGACGCATCATCTAATCTCGCGAATCTTAAAAAATACAGAATTAGGGTTCCTTCTTTCTAATGAAACTGAGAAAAAAAAACGGTATTTTTAACCATTAAGATCTTATATGGAAAATCCAAAACCAAAGTAGAACGTAATAGAAGGAGCAATAAGTTATTATGCAAGGAAGAAATGGAAAAATCACAAAGCAAGGCAATCAGAGGCCATACCTGTAAACCAAAGCGGCGAGTGGCTTCAATTCTTGGAATAGAGCTTCAGAGTTGACAAAAGCCGAAAGAAATAATTTTCGGAAGCTCAAGAATTTTCCCAAGAGACAGAAACAACTGAAGAAATGAGATGAGAGACGAACGGTGTCAGGAAAATGTTGCCATGGTGAGCACTGAGAGGAGCTGATTAGAGAGAATGAAAATATGACTTTTTGTTTTTGGCTGACCACTGCTAGTGGGTCCCGTTCCAAAAAAATTCGAATAATTATAAAATCCCCGTAAACTTTTGGTGAATATGTTCACTCGTTCTCGTTTTATATATTATTTCCAAACTTTTTTATATTTTAATTTCTCAAAAACAAATAATATCATATCATATTTTTCTTTCTTCAATAATAATTTTGAAATTGAATCTCATACTTTTATAATGAAGTTATAAAATTATTATTATTTTTTTCACAAAA
>QANX01005588.1:0-111955 GCA_003254975.1 Ochetophila trinervis
TACCACCACATTCACCATCTTTTCCACTTCTAAAATAGAGTATATTTTGACTTGTATCTATTTTTCTATGTGGGTTTCTTTTACACTTTTTAAGATGGTTCCACAAAGTAGTAGTCCCACACGATCTACTACCACATGCATAATCTCTAGTACAATAATTGCATTTGCACCTATTAGTTCCATCAATTCTAGTAAAATGTAACCAAATCTCAGAAACTCTTACAGGTTTTCTTTTACTGGATGATGGAAGCTCATGAGAAAAAGTTGGTGGTGGCGGCGGCATATCAGACATCGTCTCCGTCTCCGATGTGTTACATGCACTTGCTTCCGGAGCACATATCGTCGGTGTGCTTGATTGAACTTCAAATTCATCCATCTAAAACATTAAGTTTAAAAAAAAATTAAAAACATGTTACATTAAGCAAAATCTGAATTATATGCAATTATTAAACATTCTGTCACTACACAATCTGTACCCGATGCTCACAATCCATACATACAAACTCACAATGCAGGAAATGTATTAATTATTTTTAGTCATTTTCCTCAATCTAAATTGCTATGTACCTTCCAAGACACTCTCTTCTTGATCCCAAGATATACTCTATTGGTATAGAATGCAGGGAATGTATTAATTATTTTCCTATTCATTTTTCTCACTTTAAATTGCTATGTACCTTCAAAGACACTCTCTTCTTGATCCCAAGGGATGCTCATACTATCCCTTATTTTTGCTTACAGCCATTGCTGATATGTACTAAAAGTTGTCCAATCAAACAAATAGAAGCAACACGCAAAGTAATTTCATTCTTTACAATCAGTTGCTAGTTGCATAATTCTCTGAAAGATGCAGATATCAAAAACTAGTTCCTCTAGACTTGATGCAAGTGCAGAACATGTGGACCGATTTAGGTAATATGTGTTTGCATTGATTATTTAAGGTCAAAATGGCCGAAGACAAAAAATTTAGATAGCACCAAAACCCAAGTCAAAATGAACATCACAAACCAAAGCTGAATGAGGTGAGCTTTTCACCTGAGAGGGGGCGAAGCAGTCGGGCAATCCGGAGGGGGCTGGAGCTGGAGGAGCAGAGGGGGAGCGGGGCATTTGGGAATCACTCGGGCTGGGGCCTGGGGTCATTCGGGAATCACTCGGGAGTGGATTGACCGCTTGAGAGTTGGGAGAGAGGGGCGGCAGAGGGGGACGGGGACCGGAGCTGGAAGAAAATGGGCCAAATGGCAGTCTCGGGAAGTTGGGAGAGAGGCGCGGCAGAGGGGGGCGGGGACCGGAGCTTGCTTGACGAATGGAAAGCAGAGGAGGGGCGGCAGAGGGGGGCCCCTAATTTGTCTTTGTCTCCTTCTGATGATTTGTTCTTCAAAGGGAAGCTTGTTCCCGTTGAGTCTTCTTCGCTTGTGTTGAACTCCTCCGAACCGAATTATAAGCCCCCTCAGTTTCCAGTTTCATTGTTAAAATTTGCTACCAAGTTGCGTGTTTCCGTATTGGGTTTCAAGAAATCGAGAATGAATGGCCCTAAGAAAATAGATTCGAAAACAAAGTTGAACGTATCTGTAGTCGATTGAATGGAGGGGGGCGCAACGAGTTCAGCTGCTCGGGGAAAGGGGCGGCGCATCTCAGGGAAAGAGGCAGAGCATAGGCGTGTTAGTGTTAGGGCATATCCGATTTTTTTAATATGGATGCGGGTCGGGTCGGGTTACCCGGGTTTTTTATTATCCAACCCGAAACCCGACCCGACACATGCAGGTTGGATAATAAAAAACCCAACCCAACCAAAATATTCGGTTTTTTCAGTGGGTTGGGTTGGTTCAGATTGGATCGGTCGGGTTGGGTCGGGTTTGCGGGTTTTTGTACAGCCCTAGGTTGAATATTAATAATTTTTTAATTGAAAAGTGACAGCTTTTTTCTCTGTTCTTATTTTTTCTCCTCCCATCCATCAAAAAACACAAAGTAAAAAGGAAAAAAACGTGAAAAAAATAAACGCCAACATTCCCTTCCCTCTTCCGTGGACGCGTAGCCATTTCATATTTCCCTCTATAATTTCCGTTCGGCAAACCCTCCCAAAGCCCTAATCCTTGGTCGCGCTGTTTGTATTTCCCGCTGAAATGCCCGTTGTTGCTCCTCTCTCCGAGGACACGCGCGGCGCTTCAGATTCCGGCGACCGCTCTCTTGTCCCGATCTCGCCGGAGTTCCAACAGCCCGCGGTTTTCCCTATCCGTCACGGCCTCAAACCTCCAATAGTTCGTCTCGCCCTTTCCTGGGCGCGAGGCAACACACTCCGCGTTTCAGTTCTCCGGTCGCCGACTGAGCAAGATTCCAATGATGGAGAAGCTGGCGGGAGAGTGATGGAGATAAGGCTTAGTAATGAAGAAGCTGAGATTAGCTGTTCGAAGTGGCGGAGGGTCGCGTACGGGTCTCTGTCGCCTTATGCGCTCCTTCAAAGCCGGAGGAGCTCGCTGTCGAGCTTGTCGAAGATGTCGATGAGTCCTTCCCCGTATCACATTGAGTGGTAATGCCATTTGGCGTAGTTTTTAGCAGTATTTTTTGTTGCTACTGAGTTTCCAAAAAGTGTTGTGGAAAAGTGAATTCCTTTATCAATTGAGAGATTTTTCTACTATGGTGATACCATACAGTAATAATATATCTAATGCTTTTACTATTTTTATGAAAAAAATCAGGTGGCAGTATGTGATGGAGTACAGCAAGGACATTAATTCACTTCTTGGTAATCCAAAATCGGTTCCTACTTCTGCGATTGAAGATCCGAAGACTGTCTTGAAGGTGAATCTACGCAGTTTCATGTTGGTTTTCAGTTTCCAAATCATATTTAGTCTGTATGGGTTTGAAAACTTATATTAGGAAAATATAATCTACTAGCAGGAATTTGTTTGATTGTTTGTTTTTTTGCTTTTTTTTTTTCCATTTCTTTTCTAAAATTTAAGTAAACTATATTGTTTCTAATTTTAATACGTTTATGTAGACAGTTGAGGAGCCTACATTGTTGAAAGCTGCATGGGAGCTGATGGAAATGTTTTATGCTGACAAGCATTCGCATCCATGGCTACCTGAACGGCTTGTTGACTGGTTAACTGTAATGATTTTTTGCTGTTTTAATTTTCATGTTTATATGCAATTTTTTGAAACTTTTTCTTACCTGTTGTGTTATTTTGGTTGAACAAATTTCATATTTCTTGGCAGGATTATGATTGCCTCCTTTCCAGTGCACAGACTACAATCCATTCAAAACTTGTGGATTTTCAAAAAGAACTTGCCAATTTGCAGGTTTGACCATTTATAGTTTCCATTAATTTTCCTTTTCTCTTGGAAGATGGTAATCTTCCATGGTTTATTTATTTATTTATTTGTTTTGTGGTTGTCAATATGTTTCCAAAGCATTGCATTGGTTTTGGTGTCTAAATTGTTAGCACACCTTGTACTTAAAAAATCTACATGTTTATAGTAATTCTTTTCTTCTGTAACTTTTTCTAGATTTATAGTCTTTCTCTCCTTTGCTACTTTCACATGTAAGCCATAACTAGTCAATTCCGGTATTATGTGGAAAGGCGGGTTGTAATTGTCAACTGGACAAAAAGAAAAAAGACCAGCTGTTGTTATCAAATGGCTACAAGATACAAAAAGAAAGAGTTTGAAAAGGAAAATCTGGTCGATATAATCAAGCTTAGAGGTTCCTCTGCTTGTTATTTTTCAGCTTGTTAAAGTGCAATGTTTCTTGGGTGGGAAATCTTTCTGGTTTTTTTATGGAAACTGCCCGTGTGACTTAATATTATGGTTCTTTGTTCTTTATTTGTCAAAAATGCTTGATTTGTTGGTTCAACTAGATGGTGGGAGAACTTTATGAAACAGTTTTATGCAGGTCGTTGAGGATGATCCTAAATACTGGGAAGTGATTTCATCAGCACTAGCAGTTGGCTGGCTGGAAGTTGTGGTGAGTAGTATCTATAGTTCTGTCCATTTATTCTACTATTTCTTTTTCTTTGGTATCTCGAGGAGTCTGTCCTCCCAAACGTAGTATGGTGAAAAAGGACTAGCTAAATTCTGGTTGCACAACTGCAGGTGAAAATGCTGCGGTTACATGGATCTTATCAGATAGATCAGCTTGGAAATCGTGAGGTTTGTGAAAATTTGTAACATCCATTGAATTTTGAATACATTAAAATGATTCTACTGCTTGCTTTCATCATTTTTACCTTTTCCTTTTGCAACTTGTTTGTTTAACCCTTCTAAGCCTTGATTCTTTCTATTATTTGATGTCCATGATTATGCCTCTTGGTATGATTCCAGTTCAAGCTTAATTTAGGCTTGAACCATAATTGCATCATTTGTTATGGGCTGGTCTACACTCTATAGTGGTTACTCTTATTTTTTTTCAGCTATTTTTTTTTTAATCAATAATTGTGAATTTGGGGCTGTTTATTGTTGTCAATTCTTGGCTGCCAGCATTGCTGACCAATAAAGCTTTAAAGATAAGAAGGCCCCGATCTGGTAAGGACAGGTTTCACATGCATTGCTTATGAAGTAGTGTTTGACATGGAATGGAAATGGATAAATGGTATTTTATTTAGGGAAGAACGACAAGAAACATAGAAATTAGCTCCATCTGCACAAAAGCAAATTTTATTGGTTCTAACATAGATGCGGTTGAATTTTAAGAATTATTCATGAGGAACTCCATTGATGGAACGACCCTCCATACAGAAGTGGATAAAAGTTTCCAGAAAGATAAGACTAATCTCGAGAGTAAGGAAACAAAGTAGAAAAGTGACTGTTTTCTGTTTTTATTTGTGGAGTGACCAATGGGTGAGAATATGAGGACAAGAGTGTCAAATTTGGGATATCAAGAACCATATTCATTGAACTTCTTTTATAATAAATCTTTTAATTTCCCATTATTATGTCAGAGGTTAATAAATTAGCTTTTGAGAGAGAATACAATTACAGTTCTGTGGTAGACAGGCATATGGATTAAAATTTGGGTATTTCATTGTCGTAGCTGTTTCAATGTTGCACTTCTTTTCCATATGAAGTGAACCATATTTCCTGTCATTTGCTCGTTTTTCAATATTCTACTTAGACTTCAGGCACTGATGCTGAATCGCAATTACTTACATTATGGAATATATGACAATGATGTACAAACTATAGTATTCATCACTTATATTATGTCTCATGCCTCCTTTCCTATATGGAATAAAATAGACGGAGAATGGCCTGGTAGAGACAGTCGCTGTTCTTATTTCGAAAATGCCACGCATGCGTCCTGAACTAGAAGAAGGAAAAGGAGAATGCTACAAAGTGAAGCCTGATTTTGTCAAGGTATTTATTTCTTACGTTGATAAAATAATGTGATATTTTTTTCTAGAATAATTATTTTCATAGTTTTGCTACTTCTTACCTTTGCCTAGGCATGGGAAAAATGGCGGGCACAAATTACTAAGCTAGACTGCAGTGCATTCTGGGTTCAATGTGATCATCATCAGACTCAGGAAGGCTTGAAAAATATGTTACAAATCATGCTTGGGAATAGTGATAGTCTCTGTACTGCAACATGTAACTGGATGGAGCTTTTTATATCTCACCTTCTATATATCAGGCCATTCACAATAGTAATGCCTTTTCTGCTCTTGATATTGACAAATTTATTTGATCTTAGCGGGATTTGATGTAAGTAACTAATTCTTTTCATCCATAAACCAGGGTTTCGAAAACATGCATAGCCTAGCCCAGAAATGCATGCAGTTGAAACCAAAATCCAGTGCCCATAGGTTGACACACCTTCTGATTGGAATTCTTGAAGAAAATACCGAGGTAAGGAATGCAGATAGATACATCTAGTGTACATGCTCTGTTCTTTCTGCTTTGCCATTGTCTCTTTCTTAAACTCCATTGGCTTTGAAATTCTTCAGGTTGTCTTAGCAGAATGCTCGAGATCTTTTGGCTCTTGGTGAGCCCATTATCTCGTATTCTTCTTTTAAATTTTATATGTATGTATGTTTTTTCTTTTTCTTTTTTTTGGGTAAATAGAAATTTATATGTATGTTAATCTGAAGAGGCAATGCATACGAGTTATTGAACAGTCTTCTGTTTATTTTCTGAGATTAATTGAGGAAACTATTTATATTCATTTTCAATAGGATGCTTGCCCATGCTGTTGAATTATTGACGGCTGGGAGTGATCAAGCAGAAAATCTTCTACATGAAGAGCATCATAATTTGGGGGGGATTAGTATGGCCGAACTACATCAGCTTGTCTATGCTCAAGTTCTATCGTCCCATGTATTGACCTGGCAAGTGAGTGCAAACAAGTTTTTAGTTAAAAATGATGCATCATTGTATCAATTTGCTGTTGTTGGTTGGTTATGATAGTGTGGTCCTTGTGAATATGTATTAATTAGATTCACGTTCTTATGTATATAGAGATATTATTAAGATACTAAGCAAAACTAGGACAATCCTCATTCAGTTGGATCTCTCGTGTCTGCAGATTGCTCCAATTTATTTGGCATCATGCATGAAGCAGGGAATGGGTCTGTTAGAGATTCTGCTGTATAAGCAACCTGTTCAACATAATGAAATGCTTCTTAAGGTGATTGATCCTAATTTTTAGTGCCACGATGCATTCTTTACTGACAATGCGTAATTCATTTTCCTTGAGATTTTGTCTTTCTTAGATATTTATATTTATGGCTAATAGATAAAATGTTCATTTCATACAGACCATAGAAATAAGCCGCCTATATGAACTTGACCACATTAGTTCAAATATTATGAAGGTATGTGGAAAGCATCTTCTATCCTCATCTGTCCTATTTATGTACAGTTTCTTACTATGTCTGTAACAGGCTTCAAATGGAGTTTGTGAAATAACATTTTTTTTGGGTGAATTTGTGAAATAAAACTTGACTGAATTAAACTGGTTTTTGGTAATTGTATCCACAAGTCCTGCCAAAATACAATTCTTTTAAGAGTTGGATGGCCTTGAATTATTGATTTTAGGATCAAGTACTTTTTCGTATAGCAAAGTTAAAAGGAAAGAGAATTCCTGGAACTTGGTACGCCCAGTATGCACATGCCTTGTCAAAAGAATTAGTTACTATTTACTATAAATGTTGTCATTCCTGTTAATGTTGTTCAATGTTTTAGATTGCTGGAATGCATCACTGGAAGCATGGTAGGAAAGGTTCTGGAGTTTTCTGGCTTCAGCAAGCCCGAGATGAATTCCGTCTTAACAAGATTGCTCAGCATTTGTTTGATTCTGTTGGAAAATCAATTTCGGATGAAAGCTTTAAGGTAATTATCTTATATTTGCTTTAGAAACAAGTAATGTTAGTTAACCTTTACTTGTGTATGTTCATTTCATTTCTCAAAATTTAACTAGGTTGGTTATTGGAACTCAATTTCATTTTACAAACTCATCCTGTCCAATCCTTTGTTATATACAGCAATGGGAAGGCTTGATTGAATTGTTGGGTTCTGAGTCTAAGATTGCTGGAGGTCTTGAGTTTTTGCACAAGTATGAATTATCAACTCCCTGTTCTTTTGTGCAAATGATTTTTAGTCATCAATTTTGTTCAATTATATAATTTGTTCTTTGCTATAGGTATAGAGATTTTAAGAAGTCCCTCAAGCAGGTTCGGAGTGGAAAAAGTTGTGATGCTGCTTGGCAAGCTGTAGAATCTCTCATATTGGTATATCTTGGTTGACACATAGTTCTGTGTGGCTTGCATTTTCCATATGACATGCTAGTTTATGAGGATATCAGTACTAAGGCTCTTCCACCTAAGATGTTCAGAATTTCACTTTCTCAGGATGCACCAAATTTATGTTAAATGAGTTTGTAGTCATTAACATTCAGGACTCCCCCCCCCGCCAATTTGGAATTTTATTGAAAATAGTTATTTAACCTTTTTCAAGGAAATAATGTTTTCTCTTTCTGAGCTCTTCGGAAGGCTTGCTTCATTCAGCATTTATAGTTTCTTAAAAAGGGTTGATTTGGTAACTTCATTTGTTGTGTCTGCAGCTTATGAAAAATCCTTCAACACCTCAGCGGTTCTGGCTGCCTCTTTTGTATGATTCGGTGAGCTCATTTACAAATTTGTTTTGTAGATCTCTTAAAGAGATTGAAGGTGAAAACTTAATTGTTAGTGTTAGTGGTGTCAATGGTTCTGTTGTTAAGCTGCGAGCAAATGCCTCTACATTTATGCATAATTACTAGCTACCTATAACCACTAATGGCAAGCAAGCAAGTTGGGGGACACAGGGTGACATTTTCTTTAATAGAACTTCGTTTGAATCTTTCAGTTCATTTATTGTAGAAATAACCAACATTGGAAACTGCTTTATGTTTATGTGGGGTTGTGGTGTTATATTTCTGTTCATTCTTGCGTACTTACACTATTCTTTTACCCTGTGCAGTTGAAACTGCTCAATTGGCAGGAGCGTCCTCTGTTAAATGTTTCTCAGACAAACCTCTTATTGAATAAACTGCAAGAATTGTCTATGGGGAGGCTTCGTCCAGGCTTCGTAGAAGTGGACTTACCAACGCAGGCCTTGAGTTCTGTTAGGCTAGCCCTTGCTACAAATCTTGGACGTGCCATCTTGGAGGAGTAAGGATGCCTACTTTGTAACTTAGCTTAGTTATTCATGTGCCAGTGGCATTAAAATGTGGAGCCTTGTTGAACAGCTTCGACGAGGGTTTTTTAAATATATGCCCAGCTGTGAAGATGTTCCCGCATCATTTTTAGCTAACAAAGAGTCTGGCGAAGCTGAATTGGGTTTCTTTCTTTATGAGGGTTTTGAATAGGTATAGCTGTTGTAAATTTGCATGATATTCACTTAAATTGCCCATCCTATGTTGCAATTTGAAGGCATGTGATTTTCTTTTAATTTATTTTTTATTGTGTTTCGGCGCTAACAAAGGATATTAAACAGACTCAATTGTTAGTACAAATAATTAGGTGTTCCTGACACCACATTGTTCCAAAACATAAATACATATGGAACTCACACATGGGATCTATATGATGTGGTACCAAAACCATCTAATTTTTGTTCTGTTAGGAGATGCGATTATTTATTTGACCCATTTTTGTCGTTCCATATCAAGAAAACTCTCCAAAGATTCATCGTCTGTCATTTTATTCCAATAATCTCTTTGTACAGTTAAGAATGGGATGGCACCCAATCATAAGATTCTATAGACGCGTGCAATGTCCTGGCACTTTGTTTGCAAAAGGAAAAAAGAAAAACTTTTTTCTTGCTTTTTTATTTTTGCTAATCTTCGCACATTTTACCTCCTACAACTTCTCCAGGTTCGAATTTCCAACTTCCAACGGATAATCTCTGAAAATCCATTTCCTTCCATGTTTAAATGAAAAGTGGCTTGTTGTATAAGGTGCAACAAAAGTAATAATTGGAGCCTGCTCCCATCAAATATAAATCCAAATGTCAATTGCAAAAAGAAAGAGGAAAAAAAAAAAAAAAAGGAGCACAAATTGTAAATTGTAATCAATTATATATTACATACTAATAACAAATACCAGTAATAGAATAAATAGAATGATGCTGTACTGCTATACTTTTTATACCACCAAGAAGCGGCCAACTACAACTCAACCCCTCTCCCCTCTCACAATGAACAAATAGACATCAAATAGCCTTCTTAGGCAAATATATAAATATATATATATGTAAATAGAAAATAACATAAACAAGATCTCATTATATTGCAACGATAAAAATAAATGATAAAGAATATCCACCTACCCATCTTGTCTCTAACAAGCAAGCCTCCAGATATCTGTTTCTCGTTTTACTCCCTCCCCGCCAAGCTTCAGATCTTCAACAAGCGCTGGAGTTAAAACCATCGATATTTCCAATGGACCATATCAGCCCACCAATACTTTCTAGTGCAAACCCATGTATTCACTACTCACCTTCGTATAGTAGCATCTTGCCTGAAAACTCTTTATTATATACGAGCAGAAGCAAAGAATGTTCTGCTACTAAACCAAGCGTGAATGGCATGCCCTGCCTACTATACACCATCTTTCAAGTTGGTTACAGTTTCTTTGGCAAATTATAAGTCTTCTTCAGAAACTTGGTAGCTGCTTCATCATTTCGGTAACACAGAACACGTAGGAGCGTATTTGGCTCAGTTGGGTTCCACTGCCCAGAAGTTGGAGGTAATGGAAGCCTGGACCTGGCAGAAGAGCCATATGTCTCCAAGGTAAGACGTCTGAACCGCTCAATGAGGCTCTCTGTGTCAGTTCTAAAAAGGGGAAGCACACCTCTCACCGTAGTTGAGAACTTATCTATCAACTCTGATGGCAAGCCATCCCCATTAGCCCAGAAAAGATCTTTAATAGATTTGAAATCATCCTCTATTATCTGAGAGTCCTGTCGGGAAAATGCACGAGAGGGGCCTCCAGCAAGCAAGACCAACAAAAATCCATCAAAGGAAGCTCTCATTATGTCAGTAATAATCCTTGTACGAACTCTTTCATGCACAGTGTTTGAGATGATTAGCAAGTTCTTTTCCAGCTCCTGAAGGAAGGGTTCAATTCTGGAGGACGACGGATCTCCAACATATAGACCATCCCACAGAACAGGACTTAGATCATGGAAGATTATTTTATAAGCCACTGCCTCACAAAGTTGTTGGATCCCTTCCACACAAGCTGCTGGTGAGAGTTCAAATTTCTTCTCTAAGCCGTTTGAAAAGTCTTCCACATTAGCAGATTCAGAGTTTCTCAGGTGGGTAATTATCCTTTTCTCCAAAGCATCTGACTCACTCCGGATTCTATGCAAAGTGTTGATACGAACACAAAGCTGTGGTATCCCGAATGAGCTATCCCCATTCATTGTTGCAACCTGAGAGTTCCTCTTCTGAGGATTTGGTGATTTTTCTTTCTTCTTGCCAAAGCCTTGGAACTTTGATCCAGTAGTACATCTGGTCAAGGCTGGCAGAGTTGGAACAAAAGTATTTCGTGATCCTGCATGTCACATGAAAGGATATTCAGTATTACAGAAAATAAACCTAAGCCATGTGTATAAAAACGCGAGTATCAAGGGCATCTACCACAGCCAGATTTTGCCTTGGTTACATAATATTGAAGGCATCTGTCAAGGCCAACCATTAAATCAGGAAGCACTGCAGGATGCATTGGTATTGGCAGCTGAAAGTATGCATCCAAAGTTTCATAAAAGATTCGCATAACTTCAGCAGCAGATGGAGCATATCCTTCTTCATTCCCTTGTGGATTCCATACCTACAAGATTGCTACTAACAAGATTAGCTCAGGAAAGATTGTAAAATTGAACTCTACGACTAGCACCTTAAGAGCCCATGTGAACACTTCATAGCAACCAAATCTACCAATGTACCAAAAACATTTTAAACTCAACCCATAATTGTAATTCTCAACAATTTAATATTACAAGAAAAAAACTTGAAAAACTAAAACCCTAGATTTACATCATACCGAATTATGTTTCTCTTTGTCGCAATTCTCATTTCCTATCTATTTTGACCCATTACCAGTTATAACACCAAATAATTATATCAAAATGAAAATACGAATTAAAATCCTTAGTGCACACCTCTTGTTGTAGATTCCTATCAACCCATTCTTTCAGCCTGTCTACTCTTGTCTTCACCCATACTTTTACCAGATTGGCAATTGCAGCCTCAGCCTCAAAAGGTGGCATCTCACGGATTATTGCCTTCCCACCATCATCACTATCTACTGAATCTTCAACTGCAATCTGTACAAGATCTTTCTCCAGCTTATCGGCAGCTCTCAAGACTTGTACAGCATCTGGTGTCAACTCCATTATACCAGAAATGAACTGTTTTATCTCATTCCCATAGCAAGAATGAAGGGTGGCCACCGCCACACCTGCTGCAAAAGGATGCCATCCCTTCAGTATTGGACTAAACACCTGCTTCTCCTTCACAGCTAATTCATTAACGTCCTTTGCAAGGATAGCAAGGACAGGAAGAGGATTTGGCTGGTTTTTTGATGCCCTCCTGCTTGAGTCTGCTTTCTCCATTATCTATATCATAACAGAGTATGTAAAATAACAGTGTAAATATAGAGACCTACAACAAGATTTTTTAATTTTATTTTTATTTTTTGGTTAATAACCTACTACAAGATTAAGTGCAATAGAAATTGTAAATTTCATGAAAATAACTCATGCTTATGAATTCCCTTTATAAAGCCTAAAAGGGCCATATAAGCCAAATCCCAAAATTCAATTTTATGTTTAAATTAAACCCTTTCTGCTCGAGGTTATTCCTAGTAGGCTATATCACGCAGATATGTCAAACACAAAGGAGCATGTATGACTACAAGGTACAAGGTAACAGACTATGCTAAAGAAATAAGATTTCCCTAGCCCTGTCTCCATAAGGGGGAAAAAATTTTTGGGACAGATAAAGAAGTTTCCAGAAATTTATTTTTCCCCTAAAATAATCATTCCCCTATTTTGTCAAAGGCATGTGGAGAGTAAAAAATAAAAATAAAAATAAAAATAAAAATAAAAATAAAAATAAAAATAAAAAAATCTAACTCTGTTGCATGCACATACTAAATCCTATTATTTTATCCATGCAAATATACAGTCATTTTCGTTGTATATATAGTTATATACTGTAGTCTGTTAGCCACCGACAATGATGGGCCAGTAACAGTGACAACTTGCCTGAGCAAAAGCAGTGCGTAATGATGATCTGATGTAAGTCTCAATCCTGCTACGAGCCACATCAACTTCACTCTTCCTCCTTCTACGATATTCATTGGATATATCTTCAACTAAAATCCTAGCAGCAGCAACCCCAAGAGAAACAATAGCTTGCATGGTTTCAATGTTGCCACTATCAAAAGTGTCATGATATGCAAGAAGTCTCTTTTCTGCCCAACCCAATATTGAAGTCAAGGTTGAGCTCAAGATTTTCGCATACTCTGGATCCTTTGTTGTCTTTGCATCTTTAGCAACCTCTGCCAGCTGACTATCAGCTGCATATAGTAGGTCCATTTCAGCTTGGCCAGTTGCAACAAAATGATGAAATAAAACCCATGTAAAGCAAAGATTATGCAGCATCTGGTTTATTCCAAGGATTACCCATGTCTTCTTAATATGTTCCATTAATTCATCAATTTCCTCAAGTATAGATGTCTCATCATTAATTTCAAAGCAGGCTTCTAAAAGCATTTCATAGAGCCGAAGATTCAGCGGAATCCCATCTGCCCAGTGACATGCCTCATTGAAAGACCCGTCAACTGATCTGGAAGCGAGAGCCATGACAGCACTACGAAGAACTTGCATGGATTCATTATTCCTCCCAGTTTCAATAGGCCTATCTAAAGCCCCATGAATAAGTTCCCTCAGTCGCTGAGCAGCATTCTGTGACTTGTCTAGGGGCATGCGGGGATGCAAAAGCAGGCCAGCCTCAAGAACTTTCAGGGTCCTTTTCTGCCATGCATCGTATTCTTGTTGATCAGTAAAATCTGAGAGCTTGAGCTGCTGTAATAGCTCTAGTGGGATTACCACCGATTCAATCCTCCTTCCAACCTGTGACAAGTACATGAATACCACTATAAATTTAAGAATGACTTTCCCTTAAACATCGATGCCATCCTAATCCCAATTCCCATGAATACCAACCAGCCGTCAAGAAAAACAAAAATTAACAAGCAGACAGATCGTGAAGAAAGAAAACAGAAATTGGGAAATTGGAAGGAATTCCAAACCCTGGGATTAATTTGAGAAACGCGTTTACTGTGAATTAGTTAATCCATTCCAAAAATTTAAACTTCCAAGCATCAGATCAAACTTCTCTGGTACAGGAAAGAACTAATTAAAAAAAAAGTACTAAAAGTTGCAAAATTAAGAGCAAACACTAGATCGACCAAAAGGCCTTAACTGTACAAATAAGCACAAAAATTGAGCTCCATTCCATCATCACCTATCAAAATTATCAAATTTAAATAGTAATAATAATAATAAAAACAACAAATGAAAAACTAGAATTAAATTATGCACAAGCATCAATCCAAATCAACCAAATGTACACTGAGAAGCCGCAATTCGGGTCAAGCCTTAGATCAAAACAAGACCATAAACACATTCTTACGCGTAATATATACCCACGCACGCAAACCTATGTATATGTATACGTACGAATTGCAGGATCAAATGGAAAACCATAAGAAATAAGCAGACCTGGCCAGCAGAAATCCTGAGCAGAGCTCTCCTCACTCTGGAGTCCATAGCCTCAGAAACCCTCATTTGGATCCTCATCAGCTCACCCACCGTCAATGCCTTTTTAGACTTCCCCTGACCAGAACCGGAGCCGCCGGAACCCGGACTCTTCTTGGAGCCCGAGCCCGAGCCCGAACCCGGAGATTTCAGACCGAATGCCTTCTTGACCTTGCTGGCTGCAGTAGATGTGAGAGAGCGCTGCAAAGCAGGCGAGCTGGGGGATTGGTTATGGTGGTTGGGGGAGTCGGAATGGGATGAGTTATTGGAGGACGGTACGTATGTGAGGGGTCTCCCGGTGGATGTACGGCAAGCAGCGACGAAGATCTCGTAAGCGGTGAGTCGGAGGTCGGCATCGGTGAGTTGGGCAGCGAGTTGACCGAGTGGGGAAGGGAGATCGGTGGCCACGGCAGCTGGGGGTTTAACGGTGATGGTGGGTTTGGTGGGCATGGCGGGTTTGGTCTCTCTCTTAGAATGGCCCAGCGATAGGTCTCTGAACAGGTGAGCCATTGTTAAGAAGACTCTTTCTTTTGAGAGAGAGAGAGAGAGAGCAGACAGTCGGAGGATGGACTATCTCTATCTACACTCTCTACCCTCTACACTTTGTAAATTAGTAAAAACGTATGAACTTCGGATTTTATTTATTTATTTTTATCTCTTTTTCTGTTTCTTTTTATTCCCTCCTAAATAAAACCAAAACCAAAGCCAAAAACAGAATCCAATTGCTTTGCTTTTTTGCTTTGCTTTGTTGAATGAGTCTGTGAAAGGGTGAAAATCAAATGTGGTAAATGACTCAAAAAGAGTAGGTTGCAAATTTTAACGAATAGGTGGGGGGCGTTATTACGAAAACACTTGTAATTCAAGTCTTTCACCTTGCTCATAACACCTCAATTCAACCGAAATAATAATTCATTTCAACCACTATTTCTTTCCACTCAATGTCTGCATTTTATTATTATTATCATTATTACTACTACTTTTTTTTTTTTTGTAATTTTTTTTGTAATTTTCTTTCTTTTTTGGATCAAAGAAAGAAAACAGTAATCAAGTTTATAAAATATACCTATGAAAACATCCTAAATAGTAATTTATTTGATTCATTATCCATACGTTTTGACCACAATGTGATTGGGAAACTGATAAGATATATATACCTAAACATGATTCAAACTATAAACCAACTCTAGTTTTATTCCTTTGGATAAATTAGATATTACTGTGTTTGTTTTTGTTAAAGAAAAATCACATTGAAAATACTTTTAATAAAAAATAAAAATAAAAAGGTTTTCAGGAAACATGCTATGCCGCTCAATGGAAGGCGTAAAAGAAGCAGCAAAAGTCAAAACCAGAGAGAGAGGTTGATCTCGTTGTATCAAAACTCGCATAAAAAGAAAAAAAAAAAAAAGCGCCCAACTCGCATGAGAATGGGAGATGCCACCAAACTCAAAGCTGGAACATGCAAGACGGTGGACCATATGACAACCCTCTAAACGATTATTTTATTACTATTATTAATTTTATTTTATTTTTTTGATAATGCTATTATTAATTTAATTTATAAAATAGGGGCGTAATATGTTGATGGTATGTAGTAATTTTTTTTTATCTGATTAAGAATAAAGTGACAGCCCATCCATTCATTTATTTATTTGATATTTACACGCTCCCAAATAAGAACTCCATTTCTTCAATTGGGAGAGCTGGTTAGAAATGGTCAGCATCGTCTCATTGCTAGTAAAATTTACGTTGTCATACTGATAAGTTATTTTTTATTAATTATGTGCTATATAAATTAAATTATTTATGATTATGTGACTTATATCATATCTATAAAATATTTATTGCATATTTATTTAAGAGTAATCTACTGTACTGCACCACTCATACTACAACAATTATAATATTTATAGATTTGATCAAATGGTAAACTATGGAGAATACATTTTTAAATTAGTTCAATCATCCATGTATAAAATCTCATTTTTCAAATTTATAAAAATAATAAAAAATACTATTGAGAATACATTTTTAAATCAGTTCAATCATCCATTGTATAAAATCTCATTCTCTCAATTTGTAATAATAATAAAAAATACTACATTATAATCTATTTGAAAAAAAATAAAAAACCTACACCCGAACCAATAACGAATTAAACAAACCAAAGTTACTCTATTGACAAACAATTAGGCTAAATATATCATCTATTATACAAAAAGATTTATTAAATAATATATATCAATTTATATTTAATTATTTTTAATACTCTTCAAAATTTTATCTATCTCAAATTAAAGTATATTCCAATTTCAACATAATCAAAAATATATATATTAAGGTGTTATATTATTTTAAAGGATATATTAGTAAACCAGTTAATACTTCTGATATTATTATTAAAGATAATTATTCTTTCATTTTATATCCTATTTGATTGGTAATTAAAAAGGATGAAAAAGCAAAACATATATCAAAACATAGGTTTTTCGTGGAAGGTCGAAAAAAGTGTTTGTTTCCAACAAATCTTCCTGCGAACTCTGTTGATTCGGTGATATATTGTTTTAATTTTGACAAATATCATATTGGAAGTGTGAAATGACTGCTTAACTTTTTTTGTTTGTATTTTCTTAACTAATTATTTGGATCATCGTGAGGTTGACACCAAGCCTTCTCATTTTTGCGCACTAATGTTTTATTATATATACGTCAACTTTCACCAAAAAAAATTAAAAAAAAATATGTACGTCTAGTAGTATTTATAAACTTTAACTTGTATATGTCTGTATAAATATATATATATATATATATATCATCACTAGGCCTGACAACGTGTCTTGTTGAACCGTGTTCGTGTCGTGTCAAATTTTGTTCATCCGAATCCAATCCGTTAAGTTTTCGTGTTGAACCGTGTTCATGTCGTATCGTTTCGTATTCGTGTCGTGTTTTATTCGTGTTTACTAGACATGTACGTGAGTATTTTATATTTTTTATTTAAATTAATATATATTGTCAAATGATAAATCATTATCAATTCATGTCTATTAAGCCTAAATACATATTCAAATGATATGTTAAACATTTAAAAAAATATATATTAACATACTAAAATTCAACATAAATAATAACTGTGAATTTAAAATATATAAAATATTACGAATTAAAAATATATTAATATTTATCATGACTAAAAAACAAAATATGCATTTCAATTATAAATTTTAAAATATTCAAAATATTATAAAACAAACTAAAATTAATTTAAAAATATTCAAAATATTATAAACCAAACTGAAATTGTACATCAAATATAAATAATAAAAAAGATAGAATCTAAAACAAAATATTAATATATAAATAGATATAAAAATTATCATTTTTCAATGAAATAAAATATGAATTTTATAGTTTTCTAAAACTAAAAAAAAATAATGTAAAAAATTAACTATAATGAAATAATTAAATTAATATTTTTTTTATCGTGACCCATCGTGTTAACGTGTTCCAATATGTTCCAACCAGTTTTCTTATCATGTCTTATCGTGTGACACTGATATAAACCCGATCCGATATCGCATATCCAAACCCACATATTATCGTATCATTTCGTGTCGTGTAACATTTTACCAGGTTTAATTATCACGCTTTTCACTTTATTATTGGAAAAACAATTTCCAACTCAAATTAACGACTCAAGTAAAAAAAATTAAATGTATCTGTTTCTCTGGAAGAAAGTAAGGTAGATATGGAAGGATTTAAAATTATATTTAATTTTACAATGCAAAATCCAACATAGAACACCATTATTTTCAATTGAATTACATAAAACGTCATATATAAACACACTGCCTTTTTTTTTTTTTTCAAAGAATAACATAAAATGCAATCAATTTAATCTGTTTGTTGGTATGCCATTGCAACCATTATATTTATGATGAAGATCATCAATTCATTGTAATTATTAAAGGGAAATCCTAATTAATGTATCAGTTCTTTTATATGTTAAACATATAAAAGCTAATAAAACACATAAAGATGGTAGCCAAACGAAGGCATTCCACATGGGCATGCACATACTATGATTTTACAACATCCCAATCATAATGTCGTGTACATATATACATCCAAAACATTTTCTCTATAATTTTCAGTATTGACCAATTTTTCTGTAAATACACAAATCTCAAGTAGGGTATTTCATTTAATAAAAAATAAAAAATAAAGGAGGATATTTAAGCAAACTCTTATTGATATTTTTTTAAAACACAAATACATACACCATATAGCAGATAATAAGATTAATATGAATTTATCTATATTTTTAAATATTTAAATTTATATAGTTCAAAACAAAAATTTAGCGGTTAGATTTGAATGAAATATTTTTTTTAAACGGACATAATATATTACCCACCGGGAAGGATGTCGTTGGCAGTTCCCAAAAACTACATGTCGTCCGTGGCGTGGCATTATAATATCTGTGGCCAAGGACTTTGGTTCGGGCAGTCTATGGTGTTTGCATTTAGGATTCGGTAATTATTCTTCGATCCCATTTTCCAAAGGGCAAGCACTGCGCAATGTCTACGCTCGGTGACGACGAACTAAGCCCAATTCTCAACTGGGTCCAGGACAGGAATGTCAGAAAATCATTCTCTGAGGTCTGCAAGCATTGGTTCAGAGTGGAGGGTGTTGCTCGCTCATCCATAACTCGATCGTCTCCCTCATTTATTATCCAGATTCCCAAATCTAGTTACATTCGAAACATCAGAGCTCATCACTGACACTGACCTCGCAGTCTTAGCTCGAACGTGTCCCAAAATCGAGGTCGTCAACCTCGCAATCAAACTCCCACAGCTAGTAGATTCCGACAATATAGATGAGCAATTGGGTTACCACGATGTTGGGGACGAAGGTCTATGCTATTTGGCAAATGGGTGTTTGAAATTGTCCAAGGTCTCGCTGAGAAGGAGAAAGAATATTGGAAATGTGGGAGTTTTATCGCTTTTAGAATCAGCCAAGTGTTTGACGAATTTGGATTTTGGGTGGTGTAGTTTGGTGTCGGATGAAGCGCTTGAAGCAATCGGGTCGGCAAATTCTATTAGCGTATTGAATTTGCTAGGCTGTTCTTTGATTACAGATCTCGGATTGGCTTCGCTTGCAAATGGGTCCTCTTCAAAAACCATGAAAAAGCTAGTTCTTGCAGAGTGCGATAGAATTACTGATTCCGGTGTTTCACTTTTGCAGCGAATGAGGCGTTTGGAGGAGCTGAATTTGGCAGAGTGCGGACCAAAAATCACTGATATTGGGGGTGTTGCTATTGCTGCAATCCAAACTTTAAAAAGATTAAATTTGTCGTGGCTGGTGAATGTATCAGACCCAACACTTGTTGCGTTGGCAGAGAATTGCCCTGTTTTGGCAAATCTTGATGTAACCGGTTGTGAGCTGGTAACAGGAGCTGGTGTTCGATCATTTGCAGGTCATGGGTGCTTAGAAGTTTTTGTGTTGCCTTCTTGTCACAATGTTAATGCGCTTGATGTGGAACATTTGGCGGTTGGATGTCGTTCCCTGGAGATAATTGTGCTCGATAAGGGATTAAGAATCTGGGTAACAACTCAAATACACGAGCGCATTGGTAGATTTTGCAACTTGGTTTGGAGGTAAAAAGGGAATGGCTTACAGCAGCAGCTTGACTGACCAACAGATTTCCTGTTGTTTCTTCGGGTCTTGGATAGTTTAGGCTCTTTGTGAATCATATACAACACGAATCTAAACAAATTATGTTCCGGATATTTTTTAAAGTTTCAGAAAATTTCTGGAAATGTCTAGTTTTTTTTTAGTTAGTTTTTGTCTGATATTTAGAATGTGTTTTTACTTCCAGCATGAATTTTCTGATTACATCTTTGTTAAGATGTAGGTGAATTATGCTTGCTTATGGTTGCATTCAATTTCAATTTCAATATATAATATTTTATACGGTACCAACTCTAACTTGACCAATGAACTTCTATAAGCAGTCAGAGAAAAGCGATTCTTATGCTGGACGACCATTGTACCTGTATAAATTGAAGTTATTGTCAAGCATAAGCCATCAAATCCTTTTTTACTTTTGAGACTATTTGTCACTCTCTTTTGGACAAATCTTGCTTGTTTTTCTCAATCTAAATGTTTGTGTGAAAACTAAATAGCTATGGTGCAATTTTTTGTTGCAATTGGGCACTGGTCAGTAAAGAAGAGGGGTTAAAATTTATTTTGGAGGTTTTTTTTTTTTTGATAAAAGTTAAGAGGCTATGTTAATGGAGAAAAGAAAAAGATGAAATACCAAGAAAATGAAGATATATATTATATTTCAAGTGGTGTATTTAGAATCACACTTTTGAAATAAAGGTATTTGGATCACAGCCTAAAGTTATTTGGTAGGTCCAATAATCTGGAAAAAAAGAACAACAGATTAAAATAGAATGGAAAAGTTTTCTAAAAAAAAGAAAAATTACAATTATCATTTTTTGTATTTGTATTTTAACTCAAAGCTCACTATAATCTGTAAATATTCTTTTAGACAATGTTGTGCCAAATAGGAAAAAAAAAAAAAAAAATTAATTTTTTTTTGTTTTTGATAAAATTAATACAAGTACTGGTACATGGATAATATATTTATTTTGATTTGGAATATATTATTAAATTAAATTAGAAAAGGAAAATCAAATAAAATCATAAAATAGTATTTTAGTCTAAGGACTCTAAACCATATATGGTGCTATAGATTTTCATCAAAAAAAAAAAATATATGGTGCTATAGAGCATCTAAATAACGGTTTTTAACGCCAGGGCCAGTGAGGAAGGCTTATGCATCCCATGTTTTCTTGCAATCTGGAAGTGAAGTCGTAGTAGTGGTAGAAGTAGAAGAAGAAGAAGAAGAAGAAGAAAAAAGAAAGTCTTAACTGAAAGTGATAAGCAACAAAAGAATGAGTTCGTCTTCGTCAATCAGAGCATTTGGAGCAATTATTCACAGATTCTCCAATGGAGTTTCCTCCAAATGCCCCTACTCCTTGACTCTCCAAAGTACCTCTCTTGAAGGCCAAATTCAATATTGTTTTTATTTTATTCTATTCGAAAATAGAAAATGGCTGGTAAATTGATTCGTCGTGATTCAGGGACTGGCTTCCTGAACAGCAACTTATCGTCTTCCTCAGCGATATCGTCACTGTCTTCGTGGGTTTCGATTTATCGAGTGAGATATTGCAGTGCTGGAGCCAGAACCATATGGACCTTCTCTCCTCTCTCAATGGGCAGGCGTTCTAGCAAAATCGCTGGTAGAAAGGTTCGTACTTTCTCTCTCTTTGTGCTTGTCTGAGGTTTTGGTCTGGTTTTATTGCGTTTTAGATGGTATAGAATTCGACGTTTTGTCTTACTTCAAACAGAGAAGCCATTGCAGCAGAGTTTTTGATCTTGTTTAGTTCTTTATCCTCACCCCGTTACGTGTCTATTAGACATCTCTGATTTGAAATTTTTTTGGAATACCACCTGTTTGACGAAAATCCCAATCAGTGATTATTTACCATTAGACAATTATATATATATATATATATATATATATTTCAAAACGTGTGCTTTTATTCGGGTGCTGTTTATTGTTTACGTATGTTGATACTTTTGCCAAATGGTAAACTCGTAAAAATTTCTAGTTTCTTTGTTGGTAATCAGTTATCTTTATTTTAGTTGGGATATTTAGCTACTATCTAATTTCATTTTGCTGTACCTTTATTGTTTATTTATTTTTATTTTCTTTTTAATCTTAGTTTACTAATATGGTTCCCTTCTCTTCTTATTTGATTGGGTTTGATTTGATGGAATGCTATTATATTATGAATGTGGAAGGTGATACAATTTAGTGCAGGGGGCTCAAGATGCCAAGAAGGCAAAGCTGTATTCAAGGATTGGAAAGGAAGTTGTATCTGCGTAAGTTGATTTGAAAAAACTAAGTACAGAACATAGTTGTTACTTTTAGTGTTGGCATAATGCACTTTTAAGTAGGTTCTGCTTATTTCTAGTTTTGCAATCTGTTATGAGGGGTTTCTATTGATTTTTAACCCGCTTTTACTTATGTTGCTGTTAGTATATGTGTCTACATTTTTAATATTCATTGAGCAACATTGATTTCTTTTCATGTTTCTCAATTAGCTGTTCTTTGGTAGGCTTTGTGGTTTCCTTCTTTTGATGCAAGGGTTCAGACTTCAGATGTTCACAAAGTTATTTGTACTAAATGATGCAGTGTAAAGAAAGGTGGTCCAAGTCCTATATCAAACACAGTCCTGGCAGATGTACTTGATAAAGCCAAGGAACTTGATGTGCCAAAGGAAATTTTAGAGCGGAACATTAAGAAAGCTTCTGAGAAAGGACAAGAAGCTTACATTGAGAAAATCTATGAGGTTGAAATATATGGTGCTGTTATCATGCAATATATTCATGTTCAATAAAAAGAATCTGGTTTTCTCCTTTTTCAGGCATCTAATACACGTAGGTAGATTTAGTTGGCTAAATAACGTAGTAACTTTTACTATTCAGGTATATGGTTTTGGAGGAGCTAGTATGGTAGTTGAAGTCTTGACAGATAAAATAAACCGATCTGTGGCAGCAGTTAGAGAGGTAGTAAAGGATTGTGGGGGGAAGATGGCAGATCCTGGATCTGTTATGTTCAAGTTCAGACGTGTTCGAGTTGTTAACATAAAAATCTCAGATGCTGACAAGGATCAGCTCCTTGACATTGCATTAGATGCTGGTGCCGAGGATGTTATAGAACCTCCAGTGTATGAAGATGACACTGAAGAAGATAGATCAGAAAGGTATCTTCCAGTGCAAGGATTAGGATTATAGTTAGTCCATGAACGATGCTTACATTTGCACTTTGCTCCTTGAACCTTTTTTTTTTGGCATTTTGGTCCTTGAACTTTAGTTTTTGTTATACTTTGGTCCTTGAAACTATTTTTAGTCTAATTTTTAGCAGTTTTGAAGGATATGCAGTGCACCTACTACAGCATGAAAACAACAAAATTACAAAATTAGGCAACCATGTTAGACCCTTGCATCAAGTGCCTTGAACGCTTCAAAATCGGCAAAACTTAGACTAAAAATAGTTTTAAACACTATAATTGAACAAAAACTAAAATTTATGGACCAAATTGACAAAGAAAAAGTTCAAGGGTCAAAGTGTAAATATGAGTATAGTTCAGGGACTAACATACTAATTACCCTAAGGATTATTCTTCTGGTGTTTATTTTCCATGCTGTAATTATTCTGAATATACTGACAGTCTCTTTATGACCCTCATTTTTCTATGCCATCTTGTTTGTGTTTCAATTATGAAAATTAGGGTACCCAATCCTACAAAATTCTGATTGCTTTCTTGCTTTTTTCTGATAAGCTACTATAAAATTGTGAGTTCATCAGAGAACTACTCCACAATACTTGAAAAACTACGCGAGGAAGGAATAAATTTTGAGACTGATAATGGGTCTGAGCTAATTCCAATAAACACTATAGAGGTATGTCTTACAGCTAGGCTTTTTATTTGTATGACTGTATAACGTTCTAAATTTATCATGACGTACAATTTGAGACATGAGAAATATTACATTTTCATTTCAATTTGCTGTAAGTAACATTGATTATTTTCAGGTCGATGATGAGGCTTTGGATTTGAACAAGGAACTTATGGCCAAATTACTTGAACTAGATGATGTTGATGCTGTTTATACTGATCAGAAGTGATCAAGTTTGAAGCGATCAAGTTTCTATTGCTAATGATAGTCATCACATCAGCAACTGAACCAAATTTTTACCATGGAGGAATTGTATCCATATATTTGGTTTGTGCTTGATTTGGCCTTTTGAATTGCAGTTATATATCTGTCATTTCTTTAAATGAGAAGAGAAAAACGAGGGGTTTCTTACCCTTGTCGCTTTCTTGTGGAAGAATATATTATTTTCTCAGATTTATTAAATCTGGAAGAACAATGAATAAGAGAATTACTCATTTTGTAGGGTTATATAAAGCTTGTATTCGTTACTGATCAGTCCATGAGATAGGAGACAGCGAAAGGAACTTGATCAATATTTTACAAATTTGTAGGCAAACAACCTTTTTTTTCTCAAGTAAATATCCACTAGTAAACTTCATTAATTTACTAATCTAATTGTTATTTACAATAAGATACGTCACTGATCAACTTTCATTTCTCAAACTTTAGAAAGATTTATATACGTAATTAATAAACCACCAAATATATACTCATCCTAAAATAAAACAACTATAATGAACATATATATATATATATGTATATATATTATTTTTTCCTAGCCATTGCTCTTCCACATATACTGATGCGTATCCATAAGTAATGCACGTGAGGGTCATATATAATATACTTTAGGAATAGCAAAGCTAGTATTTAATTTTTAGCACTCGACTTGTTTGGCACCCAGCATCCATGCAGCCCATATGGAAGTCCATAGGGAAACTTTGCTCTGGCAATCTCTTCGAAGGTTGCTCCGTCTAACAACAGTGCGTATCCATCACCATTTTTCTCACTGATGATCGAGATCACCACGCCTGTAGCCATCCATTTAAGTCAAATTAATCCACAATTTATATATAATTTTAAGTGATAATTTATTGTACTTTCTAAAAAAACCCACATAGTTAAAAAGAAAAAAAGAAAAAAAAAGAAAATTGCTAGTTCAGCGAAGCCATAGGTTGGTACGTTGAACCTATGTGATATGGAATATATGTAGGGTGGTGCACTGGAGTTGATAGCTAGACATGACATCTCTCAAGACTCGAGAGCGCAATTAGCTTCTACCCAATTGGTCCAAGGAATGAAGGGGTTTTTTGCAGGGGTAAGTAGAATGATTTAGGGACGTCTTTTTTGTCAAGTGTATAGAAATAGGGGGTTTGAACTTTATGAACTCACCGTCATCTTCCTCTGTCGCCCCAGGTCGAGCCACGAAGAAGGGTTCCGAGGGCACCGCGCCTTCGTCGTACCAATTCTTCGCCTTTTTATTCACCAAATCAATCTGTAATTAATCCAAACTTTAATTAAAATTATTCACATCCCAAGCTATAATTAAATCGAGTTCTTTATATTTACATAAATTTAATAATAATAAAGGGAAACCATAATTAACTGATAGTTCTAGTCTTCTATATAGAGAATATATGGAACATCAATGGAAATTAATTAAGATTACCTTAGTGAGCGTGTTGGGGAAGTTGCATGGACGCTGAGCCCCACAAGCATAAGCGTATCTATATTTTTTGCCTAAATACGCAGGGTTGATGCTGCACATGTCCATGCCTCTTCCATGTTCATTTGGGTCTAATGCTGCTTCTAACTTCCCATATGGACTCCCATCCAATGGTATTGTAAACCTTCCAACCCTGTTTTGATTTATAATTTACAGCCAATATTCCATTAATTTTAAACATCCACTAAATTAACAAGAAATAATTAAGGTAATACATATAAAAGTAATTTTGTTTAATATTTGGAAAGGGGACGAAGGAGATGTTACCATTAATGCAATCATTTATATTTCTCCTTTTTTAATTGGTTATTCTATAAATGGTTAAAATATATAACTTTATAGAGACCACCATCTTCTAAGAAAAACATAATGGATATATAATGAATAAAGCTCCGATTATTTAGTGTTAAAAAAAATGATTAAAAAAAATGAAGTTTTTTTTATCCATCAGCCTAAATTTTTAAAAAAATAAATTTTTAAGAAATGTGAAAATTCAACTTGAAATCAAAGTCTAGAATTTTGAAATTTTGGATTTTAAATTCAACAATTTCATAAAAACTAAAAATAAAAATACATGTAAATACACAAATGAGTCCAAAAATAATCGAGCCTACATGTGTATACCTGGCATCTGGTAGTACATCTTGGCCTATTAATGTACGAAGGTTGTTTAGCCTGAGCTTATCCAGAATGGTGGTATCTGCATTATGTTCGCAGCAGTCTGCAACAATGGCCGTCACCCTCCCATCTTCGTCTCTCTCTTCGTAAGCATTAATGAAATGGAAAGTAATGTACAATGGCACTTCCACGCTCGCCACCTTCACACCCCAATTTTATTAAATTAAAAAACACGTATACATATGTTATATAATTAATTTTATTCTACTGTAAGTGTATCGCTGGGCCATAAAGTCCATTAGAAAACTTGCTAGCTTATGATACATATAATTTATTAAATAAAGTAATAGTGAAAGAGAAAAAAAGAATAGAAAACATGGAACACCGTTACAGTGTTACTTTTAATTAAGGCATGTGAATTCTAACTATATAATTAATAGTATTAAATTAAAGCATGTAAATTTTACATAAACAAGAGCAGTGAGAGTGGAGAAGGAAAACTTACAATGTTGCCACTGGTCTTGCACATAACATGCATAAACGCTTTAGACTGAGGGTGCCACCTAAACTTGTACAGAGGTGTGGGGTCAGCCTTGAGCAAATTCTGAGCACAATATCTCAGCGGCATCTCCGGCACCACCACGTAGTGCTCCGTCACCGGAAAAGAGTGGACCCACCCGGGTGCTGGACCGCCCCGGCAGTCGACCCGGCCGATGACTCTCCTCTCGTTGGTCCCGGGCTCCATGGTGACCACCAAGTATCCCGGCTTCAACAAATCCGGCAACAGCGTCAGGAACTCCGTCTCCGTGACGATCGGGTGAGCCGAGTGGATCAGACCGCCTAAGGAGTCGCTGTACTCGAATTTCCCCAGCGTGTCTAGCGTATTCGGGTCGATGATAATGGAGCCCTTTTGGGTCTCCGTCAGGCAAACTACGCGGCCGTCTCCGAGCTTAACGACGCCGGTGTTGGCGTTGTCGGTCAGGGAGGAGCCGGAGAACAAGCTCGCCAGCTCTCCCACGAAGGATAGGAAGCTGTCTTGCTTAGGCACCTCCGAGAATTCACGGAAGCATAGTTTTCTGTTCTTCTTGGCCGCCTTGTACGCTTCCGATTCGATCTGCCGGTGGCCTCCGATTAGCCTGCCCTTCTCGAAATGAAGCTTCGCCAGTGTCGCGTACCCGTCGAAGAGATGCCGGAAGTTGTAGTCGTCGATGTGCCACATGCCCGGCCCGTTTCGGAGGTACGTCCCGTTCTGCATGTAAATTATGCTCCATTAATTAAAGAAAAATAATAATGGTTAATTTTTAAAATGTATTCTAAGTGATTTTCTAGTGAACCAAACCTAAAGAGTACAGTTTATTATTATCTTTACATAATATATAGACATTAATAGAAAAATGGAGTTGGAATGAGACTTTCACACGTACGTAATGGTATATCCTCTGCCTGGTATATAAAAGTAAGATAAAAATAAAAGGAATTAAAGATATATACAACTAAGTATACATGACTATCAGCGAACAAGACACAGCATTATATTGTTGGTGGCCAATGAACCTTTTTTTAACAATATTATATATTGAAGTAAACGAGATGAAGAATATATTTTCTCTTTAATTTGGTGACACATGATACGACAACATGACAGTATATATGATTATGAGTGAATGAAGTAATTGATTAAAACAACATTATTACCATTCAGTAGGACAGATGGGTAAGAAAAACAAATAAATTTGTAAATAAATAAATAAGAAACTAAGTCGGTGTATGAAGTAAAAATGAGGGGTACCAGCCAGAGCGGTATAGTTCCTTGAACATGAAGCTCTCCTTCCCATCTCTCTTGGCGCACACTGGTCCAAGCAACATGGCTCCACTTGCCTTCGCTTTCTTTATAATCCAGCGGCGGCGGCTGAGCTGGAGGAGCGGTTGGTCGCAATGGGGTTGCAACGTTGGTGATCGTCAACCTTCGGACTTTGTGTTTGGAAAATGGAGTGAATCCAAAACAGAACAGTGGAATATTTCTGTCCGAGTTATCGCAAGCTGTTGGTGTTGCAAAGAAAATGGAGTTTCCAAAGGAAGAAGACAAATTCATGAAAGCCATCATGAGAGATTGATCAGAGAGTAATCAAAGAGTGAAGAAGAGGAAGGCGGAGATATAAGACTTGAAGCATATGGAGATGGTGCATGGTATTATATAGGGGATGAATAAAGTCTATTAATTATTGTAATTTTTAAATTTTTTTTAAATGTTTTAAAATATACAGTGTGAGAAAAACCAAGGTTTAACACATTTACATGGTTGGTATCTTGATTGGTAGGATTCCTTTTCACTACAAGACACATTTTATATTATATGGAAACTATGATCCGGTACGTGTCGCAACTTCCAAAAAAAAAAAAACAAAAACAAAAAAAAGCCCTATATGCATTCATTACAAACCTCTCTCTCTCTCTCTGCTAAAATACAAACCTCTCTCATCTCAAATGATCATATCATTAGCTCCATGATGGATATGGAGATTGATATACAGTATATGCACGTAATATTCGACTTAATTAATTAACTAGTTATATGAAAATTTTAATAATATTTTTTATTTTGATATCTAGTATTAAAAGTTTGAAATGATATCTTTATTGTTTAAAATAAAAATAAAAGTATGTCATAAGAGGTAGAGTTAATCTAGACTGTTGGATTGAAACTAACCGTCTACAAAGTTTTAAATAGTTACTATTAAATTATTCATTTTTTTAGCTATGATTTAATATTAAAAAATAAAATAAAATAAATTATTTCTAATTAATTTTTTAAAACTATATGGACTATTAATTTCAATCCAACATTTTATATTAAGTCCACATTTTATAACATATTTTTATTCATATATATATATATATATATATATATATACCCCAAGTAAATTTCTGTCAAGTTTTTACTTTGCAAATGAATAAGTCCTTGATCATTTGTGTTCGATAAAATTGTTGACATTAATAATGCAATACTAGGGCTTCCCTATTGTTCTAGTATTAATTTGCAGTCATGTGATTGAGATTGATATTTTCCAATTTTCATAAATATAAAAAAATGAAAATTTCTAGCTTATGTTTATGTTCCTTCTATACTTTTTTGTCCTCTAGTAAATTTCTTTTTCTCACCACTGGTGACTATCACTAACATAATCTATATGTCATTTGATAATATAAATATTTGTCTGAAATGTTTAATTATTCAAATTAGAATTTTAGAAGTAAAAAATCAATACAAATTTGTGTAGGTAAAATCTATCATGCCTGATACGTCACCCAAAAACGACGTCACCAAGAGTCGTTTGAGCAAAGACATGAACTAATCTGAATACTATTCTCATAAATAACTGACACAACTATTCAACGAAAAAAAATAACTAGCACAGCAAAAGACCAAGATTTGAGAATACGAATCGAGCCAAGTCTCAAATCTCCATTAGCCGAGACAACCAACAACAAGGTCTACTCAAGTCAAATACAGCTTCATCATCTGAGACAAGCGAGATTCAGACATTTTGAACCCTCAACACATTATACGCATGAACATCCCTACAAAAACAACGAACAACACGACCAAATTCTCTCCACAAAAACATGAAGTAGGACTTCACTTAACAACTCCCGTGGCCACTCTCCTCCTATTTCAGGAAACCACGATCCTAATCAACTAGCCATTAAGGCACAAAACCCATCATTTAGAATGAGTTCAATTGTCTTCAACATGTGTGTGAGAAATTCATTGAAGATGCCAAATGGAGCAAAATTCTGAGAGATCCTCACATAACAAAGTTAAAGCTCAACACAATTGAGGTACACATTCGAGCACTCAAACTCTCTCAAAAAGCTTCAAAAATGATATACAATTGACTTGAGTGTCAGAATGTCTTTATTTGATATAACACCTATGACAAGGATTTTCATGGTCATTTTGTTTTGTAGGTTTTGATCATCACAAACTCAAGTGCATGACAAATTTGGATGGTGCCAAAATGTGCTTCAACATAATTAAAATTTAGCAACGAATAAGTAATAGTCATTTTAACAATGATCCTACTATTGATCATCATGTAACCAAAAAGTGAGAAAAGGAAAAAAAAAAATAGTGAGAAAGCAAAATCCATCTCAATTCTCTCGCNCCCCCCCCCCCCCCCCCCCCCCCCTGTTAGTGCCCAAATCTGTCATCCAGACATAGACTGTCCGATCATATGGCTGAAAAAATCCTATGTTTCCGTGTGATTGGGAAATTGTTCATATATAAAAAACTTAGTTCATTTTAATGTTTCGATTAAATATATAAGATTTCATAAATTAAGTCCAGTATAGAATAACATTATATATTCCTTCTTTTGAGCCATGAAGTTTCGTCTTTTAATTAGCTGGGCATATCAAAACAAAGGAGGAATAAAAAAGAAAAAAAGAAGAAGGAGAGATTCGAAGAAATAAAGGTATAGAACTCAATATCATGGATAGCGGCAAACAAGGACAAATGAATTCCTCAAGAGGATCATCAGCTTTCATATGCTACTACGGAATAGTCATTTTGTGTGGAATTATGACATTTGTTGAAGTTGACAACAAAGAGAGATAAGGAAAACTAAATGTGCACTTGCAATTAAATTAGAGTAAAAAAAAAGAAAAAAAAAGAAAAAGAAAAATAAACATTGGGTGGGATAAAGCATTATTGTTTTCTTGTTTGTTTTTTTTTTTTTTTCTTTCGGAGATAATCTCAGTTATCTGATCATAGTGTATTGGGCCTGATGACAAATAATATCAGATCTTGAATAGCTGAGTCTGTGTGTCCGAGACAATAGCTCAGATATGTTAATTGGCGGGCGACTGTAAATGTTTCGGAAGGGATTGAGGTCTCGGATAATCAAAGACCTGGGAAGCCAATAAAGTCCAAGTAACAAGAGTTAAGGAATACGACTTTCCAACGGCTTTAGGAAAGTAAATCTCTAAAGATCCGAGATTCTGTGATCTAATCCTATTAGGACTATGAGTTGGTTTCTTATAGGGATTAGGGAACCAATGCATCTATATATACTCATACACAGGTGCATGTAAGACTACAATGAATACCTCATTACAAACACTAATATTCTAGGTATTCAGAGTTCTCTTCGACTTGAGCGTCGAAGGATTTTTGGTCAACACCACACTGGTGCCCCAAGGGACTTCACGTTCTCTTTTCTTTTTTGCAGTAAGAATGACAAATCGTAGTGGTGCAAAAACGTGCCTCTACAAACATCATTATTTTTTTTTCGAAAATAATGCACTGGGACCTTTGAAGTTTGACAAAGCTTATTAGAAATTAGTCCCCTCTAATATTGAAAAATATTAAAAACGGTATATGCTATTACTTAATCTCTTTAAGTAAAAAAACAAATACACTCTTAAATTGTTAAATAAAAATTCAAATAACTCCTTGGAATTTCCAGTCCTCACTCGAGAACTCTTGTATGACAATAAACGAAATCTAGAAACATTTTTGAATTTTGATTCATCATCGGCTCCACCTGTTTCAAAACCAAAATCCAGAAACATTGAAGCAAAAAACAAGATTCAAAACCAACCCATAGCAAATAAACAATAACACCCATTCACATTGAGAGAATCTGAGGAGGT
Organism: Ochetophila trinervis; assembly: GCA_003254975.1. NCBI lineage: Eukaryota > Viridiplantae > Streptophyta > Magnoliopsida > Rosales > Rhamnaceae > Ochetophila > Ochetophila trinervis. The sequence goes on from QANX01005588.1 coordinate 31,871, forward strand.
CCGGCAGGATCTTCTGTGGTCGAAGCCTTAGCTGCTAACTGCATCAAGACTTTCCTATTCTAAAGAAGCCCTCCAAATGCAAAAGCCATGTGAACTTGTGGTAGAGATATCCTGCTATGCATGCTTGACAAGTTCCAGATCCCCATTCACCTAATCAATTGCCACATCACTCGCATGAAGATCTTTTCACCATCGAATCTCGTTCTTGATTTCAGCATGGCACTTTGACCACATGAGTTCATCACCATGCTACGCTGTGAAGTCTTGAGGAGTTTCTGCAAAAGAAGTTGCTTAGGGATTTCAATGTTATTGAGGTTGCATCGTTGGATATTTGGCCCTCACATATCTTTTATATTTTATCTTTAACATTTCCCTTAACATGTAGGCCCGTTTGGGTCTTTACATGTGGATATTCGGTCCGATCTCTTTTTGACTCTTTTTGAGTCATTTGAATTTATTTTTACTTAGGGTAGAGTTATTAAGTTTCGAAGCTCTGACTGCTAGGTCTTTTGACTATAATACCATGTTGAATCACCACTGATCCTAAAAGCTTGAGTTAATAGGAAGTTGGTCATTATATCTTTTATATTTTATCTTTAACAAATATTAACTCTCTTTTTTTTTTCCCTCGTATGTACTCCTATATACATAGGTGGCAGTAAAAAAAATTATTTTGAAAATTTTATCCATGTCAACGTTTGAATTTTGAACTTAAAAATGTATTTTCAATCATTTTTATTTATATTGGGCTAAACCTATGAATAACACTATAAGCATTACTTGCTGATTAGACTAAGATACACATTATCATTATTTTTCTCGTACACGCATATGCATTCATTGGAAAATAGGATATGTGCATTTCATTATATTTTTATCTTATTTCTTTTATACTTTTTCCTGTGTAAAATTTGTGAATGTTTCCAATTTTTTTTGGTTGAAAAATGGTTTTGGGTTTTAATAGTAAAAGTTATTTTCTTTTACTTTTTAATTTTTTTTCTGACAAAATAAGGAAGAAAGGAGAGAGCCAAATAATTAAAGTGGGATTGAAAGAGGGAGGAGCATCTTGATGCTTTACCGGATGAATACTTCCCTAAAGCGAGAGTAACATGGCAGCACTCTCGTCGCAGCTGCCGCAATTAATAATGCGAACTCATTAGTTTTTTTTTTTTTTTTTTTCTTTTTTATTGCCAAGCCAAAAAGAAAATAACAAATAGTGAATAGAATCGATGATTGATTTCATTCATCATGGAATATTGTATATACCGATCGCGTACGTCATGATCCTTTTTCAACCTTGAACCCTTTTATTGGTAGTTTAATTGGGGATTCATGAGGGAAAAATGAAAACAAAAATATATACGTAAATAATGGGAAAAGGAAATTATTAAATTTTTAGAAGAAACAATAATACTAAACTTATGAATTTACTTTCCTATAGAATTAAGTAAAATTTATTTTTACATGTTTTAGATAAAAGTTCAGATTTTCATTGTGTACAAATTTATTATGTAAGTGGATTCTTAATTATTATTTGATTAAAATTTACAATTTTATGGGCAAAGATGGAATTTTTGCATAATTTCTGAAAACTATACATATTATAATTGCATGAGTGACAGTGAGACCTATATATTCATTCACCCGGAAATTTGATTTGTTAGTAACTTTTCCATATAGATTTTTAGTTTCAAATGTCAAAAAAAAATTATTTTTTTAAGCGAAATACAAAAAGGAATTTTAAAGACTCCATGCAAAAAAAACTTCCTGCAACTAAGGAAACAAAATAGTTTCATTTGTATAGCTCAAACGATAATGACTATTAGTGAAAATCTTAAGCTTCTGAGTTTAAAACTTGATGAAAAAATCTACTTCCCTAATTTATAAAAAATAATACAAACACACAATAAGAGTAAAATGATGATGAGAATGGTTCCCATAATTAATAGTCTACGTCATGTAGTTAGAGGTGCCTAGTTGGGGAGTAACGGCCCGGACTATAAGCCTAAAACCGGAAAAATATTTTTGAATATTCCCTAATAATTATATATCCTAACGCAGTTTTACAGAAAATTGTTTATTTATTTATCCAATTTTGGTTATCTCAAATCTTTTACATGTATGTTATGTCATGGAGTTTTTACATATATATAGTAGTGATGCGGTGATTAATTCAGTTTTCATTATTATATTTCTTGTTGAAGTTAACAACGTAAATTTAAACTTTGATTCTACTGAAAAAGAAAGGAAAAAAGAAAAGAAGAGAAAAAAGTACTTTTAACGAAATCTAAAATTTGTAAAATATATTTTCTATTTTCATTTATAAATTATATATATTCTCTATAATTTTTAATTGACAAAAAACTAAAATTTTCCAATTTTTTTTCTTTTCATACTTATTGTTAAATACCAAAAAAAATAAAATAATTAAACCATCCCATACGCAACTAGCTAATTAATTCAAAGAAATAATCATTTTTCTCTCAATATATATCTTTAAGAAATGCAAAGATTTTAGTAAGAGAATAAACAAACTAAATACAATCAAAACCCCACAATTTGAGGACCAACCAATATCAATAGGAAGAATAGTACTAATGCACCAACTTTATTTGCTAATTAAGAAGAGTATTTAACCAAAATAGTTTTGCTCCGAGGTTGCGTCAAAACTTAACATAAATAGAACTAATTATCAAAAAAAAAAGAACTAAAAAAATGATCTTAAGTATTAAGTAAGTTCAAAAAGGGAAAATTTCAAGGAATAAAAAACATATATATATAAATAAAAATAAGTAAAAACATAATGCGAATGGAATATTTGGCCGTCCAAAGTGGAGCAGAAACAAAGGAAGCATTGTTGGGGCCATTTTGATGAGTTCCAAAACAAATAATGATGTTTTCCATGAACAATTAATACACAAAATATTAATGATTTAGAAGCTTCAATTTAAAATATTCCTCCCACTGAGATTCTTAGTCCATACCCATTTGGGAAAGTGGGAGCCCCAAGTTGATGCGTTTTTACAAAATTGTACTATATAACATGAGGACCTCTCAAGTCGCTGACATGTGCGATCTGGGCCAACATGTTTGCCACTCTTAGCTTATAAGCTAATTTCAATTTTTCATGCCCAATGTTTCAATTTGGAGTTTTGCTTCCACATGGCAAACAAAAGTGTCTCTTAGTTTTTATAAATTCTAATAATTAATTCCCTCTCATTCCCTATAAACACCATTTCTCATGGGGTCCTCACGTACGGGGAATCGATGCATACATTGAATCCTTTTTGAATGGTGATGATATATATATCAATCTTGGTCTACATATTTGGACATAACGAATTCAACCACCACTTATATATATACCCATCTTTGTGGATATAAGCAATACATGCACTCACCATATATTTTATGCATATAGGCACTTGTATATGTATAATATTGATTGATTAAGAAGATTTTCACCCACCTAATTGATGTATCTATAATTCCGTTTACCAGCTGTTTATAACTAGATTTTTTTTCTTGATCTTGATATTAGTAAGCATTTCAAAGAGTGAAAAGAACATATAGCAAGTTCATGCAATCAAGGGATCGTCTGTACGTTTGTGTTGTTCTTCATCAAATATTATTTATTAAAAGTTTGGTTATTTGTCACTAATAGTGATGATTCTCAATGAGACCATTGCTAATACAACTATTACTAATTAGTAGCATTTAACTATTACTAGTTCTTCATCAAATATAATTTTCCATTAATAAAGCTTTGCACTCTATGACTAATTTTGCTAAATATGGTTATATTAATATCTTTGTCAAAAAAATCTTTTTTAACTTAAGGATCAATAAAGCTGGAAGCAAAATAAGTTAACTTAGTGGCTGACAGTCTGTTGTAGCCGTCTAATATGCATAATCACGCAGATTTGTCGTCATTGAGTGATGAGTTACTTCGCTCATATTAGTAATTCTAATATATATATATATATAATTGCTAATATGAGCAACGTATCCCATTATTTAGTGCGTTATAGTTCACTGTAGCAATCTAATATGCATAATCACGCAGTCAATATGCCTGATTATGAACATTAGACAGCTAATATGAACTGTCACCATTAAATGGAGGGTTACATCGTCAATATTAACAGTTATATATATATATACATAATATTAGAAATATGGAGATTCAAATTCCAAAAAACCTAAATTTTGCTTTCTAATATATGCTGCACAATTCATAGGGAAAATCCAATATCATCAGTCTAGAAAAATGAAAATTAGAAAAGTACTACTGCGTATGGCATGATGAAAGCCCAACTTGGTAATTTTTAAATATAAAAATATAAAACTAATGAATAAAAAGATCCACTTGACCTAAAGAGGTTCCATGGAGTGTCATGTCTCGTTTGCAATTGGAGGAATACTTCTGTTGCACATAGACAGAGAGAAATAATCAAGACCCTTGTAATTGCTTCTGTCCCTTCATGCCCTTGTTGATTCCTACAATTATCAATCGAAAAATGACATAATTGCTCATATGTGGCAGACACAATTAGGGTTTCCCCACAACAAGCAACACGTTCCTTAATTTAATTGTTTCTCGATTAATTAACCTAATTAGTGGTGTGGATGGTCCAAAACCATGATTATTAATTATTCCGGTTTGGCTGGTGCTCATATGATGCGCGATCTGACGTATCATCACCTGTATATAAATATATATACACATGTACATCTATCCAATTTTTTCTCCAATATTTGTCGGTAAGCGATTAATTCAACTGCTTACTTGTTAATTTGCATTAAGTTTTTCTTTATTTTCAAGTTGATTTAGACAGGGTTTGATTTGTAGTGTTTTTTCAATCTGTAGGTCAATAAAGCAACTGATTTCCATGCCACAATTAATAATAATAATAAAATGATATTCAAACTTAAGTGGGAAGAGAATCACTCTTCTAAAACTATAAAAGCGCTCATGGTTTTCAAAAACAATTTTTTTCCAACGTGTAAATGCTCTTAGAATTGAGGGAAGCTATAGTGTAATTATAATCTTTGCTTTGAGTAATTTCAAAATGTATTCTGATGGTCTTTGAGAAATTTTCTAGTTGACATGACATATATATGGATTTGATAATGACTGGGTTGAACCTTAAGCAACATTAATTGTAGCCTTCATTGGCTTGACCTTGCCGATAATTGACGTGTAGATATTGTTAAAGTTTTTTAATGCATGAGTTTACATTTGTGCGCCATACGATGTACTTTTTGATGTTGAAAAATATATATAGTAGCTTAATATCTTGTAGGCTAGCCTGCCAACTCAGCCAGAGTTTTGTGGTATATATATGCTCTCTTTTTTATAAAAAAAAAAAATATAATAATAATAATTTTTGCAATGTGGTCTAATTAATTGTTTTTTTTCTTATATATCTTAATTAATGGATTCGTCTTACACAGTTAATTGTAAAATATACTTGCACAGGTAGTCATTTGCAAAATTTCTTCAATTGCATAAGTATATGTACATCTTAAATGTGTCTTACTATATATTTTAGTATCGTTCATACACAGAAATTTCATGGTACGAAACTTTTGACCACACCATTAGTCAAAATTCAATTGGACTATTTTGCAATATATTTTAAATTCGAAAAGCTCAACCATATTATTTTAAATTCGATGGCCTAAGATGTAAGACCATATCAAAGTAGAGAGAGTATTAGTCTAAAAAGGCAGCCGATTGCAACGCTCACTAGTGATAATTTTAAAATTCTGAGTTTAAAATCTGATGATGAAATCATTTTCTCCAATTTATCAAAAATAAAAATAAAAATAGAAGTTCTTAAAATGTAGTTACCTCTTTACTCAGTTTATTATAATGTATATATGATTAAGGTATTAAATTCAATTACTGAAATTAAATGATAAATAAAAAATAAATGGCTTGGATAATTAATAATTCTTGATAACTTACTTATCAACTTTTAAATTATTTTATTACTTAATTTCAACAATTGAATTTCATATATTAAATAATTATTATCAGGTAAAATCAGATGAAGGTGTTTTGTGACATGCCATAGAAGGTGTTACATGGTGAAATATTCATTGGGACAGACGTAATAGCTCTTCTCGCATCACATGCATGTGTAAAGTCTGTTATGTAAGATCCATATGCATTTGAGACGAATGTCCCATAAATCCGCAACAAAACTTGAGCTTTTTCCGTGTTATATTGATATTTTTTTGGATTTTTTTTGCAATAATATTTAAAAAAAATTAATTTAATATGTTAATTAGGATGAATATAAAGAAACAAACAAACCCCAAATTATTTCGTAGCTGGCGTTATTAACTGTCACTGTTCTAAAATATTCAAGCCATCTAGCACGACGACTAAATAAAATAAAAAATCAAATCGCAACAAAATACTACCAACGAATCATATAATTTGTGGGACATTTTTTTTTTTTGGGACCGACGAAAACGAATTTGTGGAACATTAATTAGATATTTATAGCAAAAAGATACTTTTATTAAGATGAGAATAAATTATTTCTCAAAAAAAAAGAGAATTAGTTAAAATTTAATTCACTTTCAAGCGACACAGCTACGAGCTTATAAAATTATATGGGTCAAGCTCAAGCAAAAAATAGCAAATATATATATTGGATAAACCAAATTAATTAATTCATCTTAATTAATTTTGGCATGAAAGTGTCTGTGTACTGGGTGAGACATTTTTTCCGATTTATTTAAGTCAAAACATTTTATAGTTTTTTTTTTTTTACCTAGAAGTAACTTTCTCCATGATTTTTAAATATCTTTCAGCAAAACTTTCAGCTTAGCAATTTCCAAATTCCTCGGCTTATTGACAATGGCCAACAAATTAATACGTACAAAATGCATACCGTTAGACATAAATGCTTTACATAATCAATTTTAGTAATACTATTTTTTAAGATTTGGATTCTACTGTATGTAACTTACTTCTTCTCTTTAAAACTGGATTCATTTCATATAAGATTTACAAACCGTTATCTTTTTGAACCACCTAAATTAATGACTTTTGTGCAAAGCAAGAAAGAACAAAATTAATGTTTAATTATAACAGATAGTTTGCTTGGAAAACTTGTCACATTTCGAGATACCAGATGCTCCTTATGTTACTTTTTGTACCCAGATGCTTCCATCTGTTTAAAGAACAATGTTTTGTCCAATTCAACGAGTTTTGTCTTTAAAACTATGGACTTTTATTAATTGTGGATCTAATTTGGCATGCAACAGGTTTTTTGATGCTACTGATGATTGATGGATAACATTTTGTTTTTTTCCTTATCTTATCTTATTCAGAATTAAGATTCTACTAAGCAAATAAAATAAAAAAAAGGATAAAAGTCCTTATAAGTTCAATAAACGATATGATCTCTCTCTCTCTCTCTCTCTTTTGTCACACCCCAGTTTGATCAAATAACTCAAAAGTGTGGAATAACACACAGAATCCCCCATAAGTACTAAAAAATTAAAAGATTAAAAATTAAATCTCAGTAAAAACTAACTTATTTAATACACCTAACATGACAAATAAATCTCCAATTCCAAATTTAAACTAAGGGCAATGAAAACTATTAAAAGGAACCTAAATCTGAAAAAGAAATAAATGAGAATACACTACGGGCTATATATATATCCGGTGCCACGTGACTTTTGATGCATGCCACGTCAGCCTATTTGGAGCCCATTGTAAATACATCCCCTGCCACATGGCAATTGATGTTATATAGGCATTTAATGCAGGGCATGCCCATCGTATTTGAGTGTGATTTATCACGATGTCCTATGATACGATAAAATTGGCTATTCGTATGAAACTCCATATACGACAGGTTTTCTCCATCGTGTATGACATTTTTTTATTGTCGTTTAGTCCAATTACTAATCCCTAAAATATAAAATAAAAAGGAATTAAACCATTAAGGTAGAACTTTCCGTCTTTATTATATCCAACCTTCTAGAAACTAAATCTTAAATCACCAAATGTAAATATAGAACTCCCAACCATAAACCAACAATACACTCTCACTTATCACAACTTAGATAACAAAAACTCACTTAAACCAGCAAACAGTCATCACTTAACCCAAACGATCGCAAAAAGCCTCTGCGATTTTGCAGAAATACAGTGGAAATATTATCTAAGAACTGATAAAAATTACAGGTTAATTTAACCACTATTTACTATAATTTTTCAAACTTGAAACTGATGCACAGAAAATACAGTTTTTTTCCATAAACCAGCAACAAATTTCGATTTAATAAAGAAATTGAATTTTAAGCCAAAACTTAACAGTGTTATAAAATGCATATATAAATATTGTTGTACAAAAATCATGACACTCAAATAAGGCCTGTATCTATTTAAAAACTGAATTTTCAAAATAGACAATCAGATCAGTGAATTTAGTTTTCTGCAGAAACCATAAATATCTTAAAATTTACTTAACCAAAAATATAAGTCAAAATAGAAAGGATTTTTATAGACATACTAGACACATACGACAACAATAATGCAAAATTTCAGCTACACTACTAGAAAATAAAGTAAAAAACGACGGTGAAAAATCGACGTCATAAGTGTTTATACGACAGACACAAAACTGTCGTCTAATGAAGCGTCGTCGATAGTCATAAAACATCGACGACGGTTCAAAATCGACGTCTAAAACCACGCTGAAGCCACGTGGATGTCCACGGGGCAAATATATCGACAACGGTTTAAGATTGGAACCATCATCTATTTTCAACATAGACGACGGTTTCTATATAAAAACCGTCGTCTATGGTTTTTTTTTTAGTGGCTTTTAAATAAATTTAAACAAAATTATATTAAATATATTCTAATTACAAAACTCTTATACAAAATTACTAATTAAACCAAAACTCTCATATACAATTTTTCACACAATATATACACGGGTAGTTCATACATATCATCGAATTTAATACATATAATTGGATTTCATATATATCACCGGATAATTTATACAATTTTCGATTATATACACAATATACAAATTAATAACCAACTTAACAAATACATTAAATATTCAAACAAAATAATGCATTATATTCAATATTCAAAATTTTCAATGCACGAATTCAAACATTTTCAAGGAATAATGCATTTACAATTTGTTAAAAACAATTTAAATAGATTGCCGAGCACTAACCTTAAAGTTTTTGTGAAATGAAGAAGTAATCCGACCACAATTGAGAAGATGAGGAAACAGCAGCGGGTGCTTTAGGATTTCGAAAAAAGTGAGGGCGGGTGCTTTAGGGTTTCTAAGAAGTGAGCGAAAATGAAAGAGGAAGATGCGTGTAAAAAATAAAATATGGAGTTAAAAACGACGGTTCTAAGCTAGAACGTCCTTTTTACCCAAATAACATGGCTACAAAACGACGTTATTTTGATAAAGACGACGGGTCCAGCCAGACCAGTCTTTTTTTTTTTTTTTTTTCAGGAAGGGGTAAAAATCTATTCTCTACAAAGAGACACGTGGCAACAACGTGGATGCCACATGTCTTAGAGATTTATAGACGGTTTCTTTATAAACCGTCATCTTTGATTAAACTATAGACGACGGTTTTGTTTATAACCACCGTTGATCGTTTTTTTATACGACGGCCCGTCGTCTTTATTACTCGCCAAAGTTAATAACCGTCTTATTAGTGTATCAACGTCGGTTGTCTTTGTTAACCGACATCTATATAAAAATAAGGCCGTCGTCGATAGTTTATTTCTGTAGTAGTGCTAAAATACATCCGTTTGACCTGTTTTTTAAATTGATATATATTTTAATTTTTGTCACTGTTTCTGATTCATAGAGCTCACTTTAAAAATCCACCAAACAAACACAACATTTTAATGTAAGGTAAATTTCTAAAGTTTCATACTGAAGTCTAGATTAAAATGTTAAAAAAATCCTGATTTAAATAATGCAAACAACATATAAAAATAGAGAAAGCCATGCCTCACTGTCTATTCTGGGTAAATTCCAGTTTCTTAAACATTAGTATCCTACCATCTAATTCATCAAAACCTTCATCCATTAACTCAAAACAAACCCTAATCACCCAAAATAAAGTAAAACTAGAAATTACCTACCTTGATCCAAGCCTACCAAAAATCCACCTCCAAGTTCCAATAAGTCAAAAGAAAGGCAAAGACCTCAAAAACATAATAAGAGCATACTTAAATTCTATAACAAAAAGAAGAAATCTAACCTAATCTTAGTTGAAAACCCTGAATTAATCCCATAAATTTTATAAAATAAAACACAATACAAAATTTATTTATAATCATCGCTGTTCCTGTTTCGCTTTCAATTTCTAGATGCTAAATTTATTTATTATTATTATTTTTAATTTTCGATGTGAGAAGCTAAGCTAATCTCTGTCTCTGAATATGTACGCTCACTTAATTATTTCCAACAAAATGTATGCCCTTAGGAAGAATAAACTTTTTCTTATAAGAATTTGGGCTCTGTTAGTCAAACAGTCAACAGGCTCAACATCGATCCAAAGACGCAGAGAAAAATGAATATTTGTACGGATGCCATTGCTAAGAGGGAGTAAAAAAAAAAACATGTTAAAAATTTATAATTATGTCAGTATTTAGTATTTATTTATCATAAAAATACCTCATTTTTATCTTCTTCCTCCTTTTTATCGATTTTTGCTCGAACCCAGCAGGATTTTCTCTGACAGTGACATCATCTGCCCTACCCAAGATAAAGACTACTCCAGCACAGACAATGCCACCAAAAGCCGTTCAGACCCACCCAAAGCATCAGAGAAATCAATTAGACAAAAAATATATATATATCTGAAGGAAAAGATTGGGGGGTGGGGGGTGGAAATCACCAAAAAAAACTTGTTTTGGAGTTTTAAGGGGTCCCGAGGGAAGAATCGATGAAAAAAAGAATTCACCCAAAAAAAAAAAAAAAAGGAGAAAGAAAGAGGAAGAGAGTAGAATGCGTGGGTAGGTCATAGATGGGTGTGAAAAACACATGGCCCACAGTAAGCCCATTGAAAGTTTTATTTTCTTTTGGGGGGGGCAGGACTAATGAAGACTGATTTTATTTCAATTTAACGAGCGAATAAATATATTTTTTAAATTACTCTGAAAATAAGTTTCCAACTTAAAAATTTATTTCAATTTAGCAGATCAATATATATAATTTGTAAAAAATTATCTCGTCAAATATATATATATATATATATATATATATATTTTATAGGCAAAATGAGGGCTCTGAAGTGATGTCACCAATAATAGAAAAAAAAGTACTCCCCCACTTGGGCATGGGTTTTTCAATTTTTTTATTTTTTTAGTGGAAAATTGGGGGATTCAGAGTGGGTAAGAATCTATAATTCTTTCTTCCTTAACATACTTTGTAAAATTTGCAGAAATTTATAAAAGCATCTAAAGTGGATATCACAATTAATATTTTATTTTTTAGTTAAATTTATAATGTTTAAAAAAGTCAAATACAAGTATAAATTAAATTAGAATATAAAATTATATTGAATCAGTTTTGTTAAAATATAAATATATAAAAATCGAAAACGAAAAGCATTTTAAAAATGAAATTGAAAATTAAAAATAAAAATGGACAAAATTATTAAATTATGGTGTGTGAGCTGTAATATTATTTTTTTTGGTAATAAGGGATGCATAAATAAAGCACAAAAAGCCTCTTAAGAAAGAGGATTACAACTCCTGGCCCCCTGACTTTTCCAGTGATAGAACTTCCATTAAAGCAAGCATGGGGACAAAATCAAAGTTCTGGAAATCAAAAAAAAAGATTAATATTGTTTGAAAGAGAAAACTTCATTGCTCTGTTCGCATACAGATTTGTATTTCTATGATTCCAGCCGAAAGTTCAGCTTGTTTTGTCCCCCCTTCTGGAGATTTGAAGAAAATTTAACCGAGAATCCCAAGATTCCGGCTCACCTGTATCATTTATTCCTTTCATGATCGAAGCAGCATCTGATGACCAAATGACCCTCATCCAACCTTCTTTTTCAATAATCTCCGACGCCTATTCCATTGCCAATAATTCAGCTATCAACACGCCTTGCTTGCAATAATCTTGGTCAAAAGCATAACCAGCTCTCCCCTGTCATTTCTGACTACCAAACCAATGGCAGCTCGCCCATTCACAAAAGCATCGTCCATATTTGACTTCAGCCACCCCAGCCGAGGAGGGGACCAGACGGTCTCCTGCCTAGGAACAAACTTCAAACTCCTTTCCCCCTCGAGCCGGGATTCCTCACCTCTCAGACCCTCATCCACCATTCTATTAAACATTTCACAAAGTTCGACACATCAACATTGCCCTCATGCACCAGTAAGATCTTGTAAGACCAACAAACATAAAGCAGAGAGCTAAAAAACACTGAGTTCCAATTCTCATTTCTTCCCGCAGATTTTGTGATACAAGCTGTGATGATCTCTTTAACATTATTAACCTCCCAGCTCTAAGTCTTGAAACCCCACAAACTAGCAAAGGCAATTGCCTTAACCCCCTGACCTTCCTTGAACAGATGGAATAGAGATTCCACTTCAGCATTGCAAATTGGACAATTTAAATCCCCAAAACCTGTCTTTCTTACCATCACCTCTCGAGTAGGAACCACCTCTGCCATAACTCTCCAAAGAAAATACTTCAGCCTTTCCTGAATATTAAGCTTCCAGATTTGCTCCCAGATATCTGAGTTAAACTCATATGTCCAAAAGGTGTTAATCGTGAAGCAGCTTCTCACCTTGAATCCTTTAGAGTCCTTGTCTCTCCAAAGTAATCTGTCATCGCAAAGAAACCAGGGCCACGGAATATCAATAATCAGCTTTAACTCCTCAGCTGAGAACATCCTTCTGACCAAATCCTCATTCCAACCTCATTCCTCCCCAATTCTTAGATCCACCACTGTCCTAATGAAATCACGTTCATCTTTTTGTCTACAAGTAGGTGTCCCCCCCTCAATACTCGGGACCCAGGCTCATTCCACACCTCAGTTGTTAACCTGATGGGCACCTTGAAGGTGGCCATTGTGTAAGTTGGGATGGCTTGAATAATTGAATTAATCAGAACCGCTTTCCCTGCCTTAGAGAGAGTTTTCCTTCTCCACCCTTCCAACTTCTTCTGAATCCTTTCCTTTAAAAGGATGAACTCTTTTGTCTTACTTCTACCCAAAATTAGTGAATTGCCCAGGTAAATAAAGGTGTGCTCCATTTCTCTGAATCTCGTGGCTTCCATGATCTTGCTCCTATCCCTCTGAGAGGTTTTTCTAGAGAAATACACATTAGACTTCTCCATATTAACCTCCTGGCCTGACCATCTGCAGTAAGTGTCGAAACACATCTTGAAAGCCTCTGTTTCCTCCAAATTGGCCCGACACATCAAAAGAAAACCATCTGCATGAAGCAGATGAAATATTGCCGGAGTATTCCTGTCGATTTTGATTCCATGAAAAATGCCTATTTCCTCCTCTCTTCTAATCAACCGCGTGAACACCTCAGATCCAATAATAAAAAGGAAAGGTGATAGATGATCACCTTGTCATAGCCCTCGTCCCGGTTTAAAGGATTTCATCTTACTGCCATTTAGGAGAAGGGAAAAGGAATCTGAATTCAAACAGCTATAGAGCAAATCATAGAACTTTTCACTAAAACCCCATTTCTTCAAGACTCGAATAATAAAAGTCCATTTCATTCTATCATAAGCCTTTTTCATGTCCAACTTCATGACCATCAAATCATTTTTCCCCTTATGATTTTTAACCTTATGGACCACTTGCTACGCAATGACAAAATTTTCAGCGATCCACCTCCCCTTGACAAAAACACTTTGGTTCGGAGATACAAGCTTCTCCAACACACCGCCTAACCTATGAGCTATAATTTTTGCCACAACTTTATAAGCAAAATTACATAAACTAATAGGCTGGAAATGGTTGAAATTGAAAGCCTTGTTAGTTTTCGGAATGAGGACTAAAAAGGTCTTGTTAATTGCATCTGGAATCCTTGCTATTTGAAAGCATTCCTTCACAAAATCGATCAACCTATGCCTGACAATATTCCAATATTTCCTGTAAAAAAAATGTCTGAAAAGCTATCCAGCCCCGGACTTTTGAGAGGATGAGGTCCCAAAAGCTTCCTTTGATTTCCTCCTCAGAAGGTATATGCGACAGTAAATCATTCTCATCAATCAAAACTCTTTCAGTAAGGAGGTTGTCCAAATCCATGTCAAACCGAGGGTGCTGGGATTGGAAAAGCGTGTGAGCTGTATTTTTAACATAGCTCAGCAGTGGACATCTATATTAAAAAATGGGAAATTGGCACAAATGCCCACGTAGGCAAGAGATTAATGAAAAATACCCACCATTTTAAAAGCTCTGAAAAGTGCCCATAATCGAGGAAGAAAAACCAAAAATACCCTCGTTATCTTCTTTAATGCCCCTACCCACCCATTTCAAATATACCCTCTGTGAAAAATAGAGATTTTTTTTTACGGTTTCACTGGTTTTTTCATGCCATCTCTTTCACCCATCCCCTCCCTTTCTTCGTATGGTATTTTCTCTTTAGGGTTTAGGTCTCTGGCAATGACTAGGATTAAAAAAATCGCCGACAAAGAGAAACCAAATGCCGGCGATGAAAAAAAAAAAAGAATTGCCGCTGGCAAAGAGAATTGAAAAACCCATAGAGAATAAAAATGCATCTAGAAAGAAAAGGAAGGCCAGTGATCCACCAAACGTTGACCATAGACGACGATTGACGCGAGCTCGAACCGAATCGGAGGAAATGAAGCAGCCATTTGAGCAGCAACTGAAAGTTAATTTTTCTCCTTGTTCTCTAGTTATTTTTGAGTTGGACATGTGTTTAGATATTGGCAAACCCAAATGCATCGTGAAAAAACTTGTTTTTGTACTCTGTTTAAGAAAAAAAAATTTGGTCTAGATAATCTCCCTCTTGATTATCTTTGTAGTTCAACACCATTTGATTTGTTTAGAGCTCCATTCCGAAAATATTTGGGGTATATAGAAAAGCAATTTCATTACATTTTCAATATTGAGAAAGGTAATTTGCATTTCTTTAGTTACAATCATCACTAAAGTAATTTACATTTCTTTTGTTAAAATCATTGCTAAAAAGTCATAAAAAGTCTAAACAGTATTTGCCCGAGTTTGAAGACGATGTATTCCTCCCAACAGACTGAGCATACAGAAGGGGTATATAAAATGAACTGAAACCAATAAAGTATTGATCCCGCCATAGAGTAGGGGGCCCCGTCCAATTGAGCCAGGGTACTAGATAGAGAGAAACGTTTGTTATGCCTATGACCCCGCCTATATTGGATAGGGCCCCCTACTCTGTGGCGGGGTCAACATTTTATGTGTTGCTTAATATGTTTAATCGGGGTAATATATTATTTTATTATTATTTAACATCATTTTTTATTTTTAAATTGTTTCAATTGTAGTAAAATGGACACGATTCCAATACAAATATCCCTATATAGACTGTGCGATCCTTTTTACTCTGCTGAGGTGCAATTGAATTAATATTTACAATTCAAAGCAGGTCGTAGTTAATTTTTGAAACTGTAATACTTCTAGTTGCCTAAACATGAATAAAATTCAATTGAATTAAACTGTATTGCATCTAATTGTCTAAACTAAAGTTTTTATCATACAACTCTGCAGCATACTTTTTCCTCATGAACATCATATCTTTTTGCTGAATCCTCAATGGTAGTCCAGCAAATTTGTTCTCAATCCATCTCAACACGAACATGCCGCAATCCCTACTGCATCAAAACGATATATTCAAAATCAATATAATAAACTGAGTAATACATAAAAAATGACTAGTTACCATGTCTACTTACGAGACTTGTTGTTGGGCCAATGAGTCGTCCATCCTACTAATCGAAAAAGGTTCGACAGATTCTAACAAATCTGGTCGCTGTTTGAAAAAATCAAACGCCTGCAAAATAAACGGGAATACATGTTGGATGCACTTGGCATTTTTCAATTGTGTTGCACAGGATGATCCACGGACATTAAGATCATATAATTCTACATGACGTCCAGCCAGGTCGATTCGTGCTACAAGCTAGTGTGTATTCCCATTGTTCACTGGCATTAACAACTGCACAAGAATAGTAACAACAATTATGAAACATTGTTGTGCATAAGCTATTTAAGGATTATTAAAATTAACTTACATAATCGCAGGTCCACCACGGTTGTCCGTATGGAGGCTCGATCCCGGGAACATAGTTACGCAAAATGTCAGATGCCTGAATCTCCTCAACAGTATACACGTCATCTCTGTAGCGAATCCACAATGTTTGCTATAAAATAACAATGAATGCACTCGACGTTACTATATATATAGCAACTAAAATATTCAAAATATGAATAACGAATTGATTACATACCCATATAATGCAATCTAATATGGCACAATGTTCTAGAAACACTTCGGGATGCATGTACATCCTCTTTCGATTGTGGAACAAGCATGCGTCAATTTGTTGCAAACATAAAGTTGGTGTTAGTACATGAAAATAACTTAACCTAAACAATTATATAATTTAATACCTACATCAGATGTCAACCAGCCAGCCCGCTGCAAAAGAGGGTCGAAAAAGTTAGCAGGCACCGTGTTGTATTCAATATCTACAGCTGCACTGGGGTTGCTCGACAGGTACCAGTTGCGGAAGCAATTAATCACTTCACTCGGAGGCCTGAACAATGGATTTAATTTTTCCGTAGACTTGTGTGGTCGAGGGTTCACCCATGGACTCTTGGTAATTTCCGTGGGTTTGTATGGGCGCCCTGCTCTACTGAATCCCTTTGGCAACTACGTCAATACTTCCACATCATGGCATGTAATGATAGCATGTGGCACACCATGATGCTCTATGGCCTTCGACTCACTCTTATCTGCAAACTCCGTCCAATCCTCGCCATCTTCAATGTCCAGAAATTGAAATTGCGGCTGAGCGTCTAGTCGTTTGCACGATTGGGATGGATCTCGCGGAGGTGATGGACTTCGTTGTGGATCTCGATGTGACCCCTACTACACATGAAAATTTTTTACATAAAAAACAATGGATTTAAATTTATGTTTTAACGCTTGAACATGAAAGAGTTTTAAACATACTTGGCTGCTTAATCTGTCCAGAATTGTAACACATAAGCTGCGGATTTCAGCCATCTCAGTTTCAGAGTATCTAGACGACGAACGGTCATATCCATCTATTTGAAAGATAGTTAATTTGGTCGCATTGTGTTTAAGTTCCAATTAAAGTTAAGTTAACCTAAACACTTACATTGGTGCAATTGTGATTATGGGATGACGTTCCCACGTGATCAGCTGGAAGTCCACTGTGATCACTTGTTGGCATGGACTTCTCAGCTGCATGACTAGCATTGGGCTTTTTAGGAAATGTCTCCACGATTGGTGGAGCTCGACATCGTCATTTTGGATAGCCATGCTTCCAAGATGTCATATATTCCATCTCGAGCTCCTTTTTACACGGATTTAAGGTCCAATGGACCTCGTACTACAGTTTAGATAATAAATGTTATTTCCATATACATAGGTATCTAAAATTAAGAAGTAAAATATTTGATTTCGATCACTTACACCACTTTTCAGGAACAATTTTTTTCCAGCATCGTTGAAAGAAAGATGGTCTGTAGCCCTCCATCCCAATAAACAGGGCATGCATGCTTTCACCTTGCATGCATATTCCTCCCTTAGCTTGGGGATTGCCTCGTAACCCCACACCTACAAACACAATTCCAAACAGTTATCACAACAAATAGGTCACATTACTCCCTTATAAATATTGATACGAATAAATATCCAAATACGTTACATGAAAAGCTAGAGGGAATCCATGTAAATCGTAGTTGCTGGATGCATTTTGCGGAAAATGATTGGCAAAGAGGTTGTTCAATGCTTGAAAAGTCAACTTGTACAAGTAAGCACCCCATGGGTACTTATTAAACTTGTCTAATTCCTCGACAAGCTGGACAAATCTCACGTCAATGTTTGTTTTACGGGCTAACCCTATAAGGCCACAGTTTAAGAAATATAGGAGGGCCATTTTTACTGCATGTTGATCATCCTCGAACGTTGCTTTCTCAAAGTAATCTTTGAGGTGGTTTGTCCAAATTAACTTTTTATTGTTTAGGTACTTGGTCTGGATGTCATAAGAATTGATATTCCCAATCTCTATATGACAGGACCCAACCCTACTGGATCCTGTCTGCGTGACTTAATGTTGCCACAAGCAGTCGATAAAAAAAAATCCGTTAAACTACTATTCCAAAGCCGATAAAAAACCAGCAGACTAACATAATTTCTCCACTGTCGGATATTTTACTAGAAATTTCGGCAGCATTTCGGCTGTTTCTAACACTCTCCAAAAATGCTAAAAGCCATAAACCTGCAGGGAAAAGCATACCCACACAATACCCATTCTACCAGCACACATTATCCAACCCAACAAATTCATCCTTAAGTAAACATCTCAATACTCAAACAAATATATTGTTTAAGTAAAGCGTAGCTGGACTCGGTATAAAATCGAGCTGCCTACATACCCTTTTTTTAAAAGGGATCAAGCTACATGTAGTTCACCCAGCATATTTACACCACATATGCTACAGTCAATCACATTCACACACTTAATTTCCATCACGGTTTTTCCAACAATTTAAATAAAAATAATATCCATAACTTGGCGGCATGGTTCCTCGCCCAAGCTAGCCATACCATACTTGGAGGCATAATTCCTTGCCCAAGCGGTTCTCATCCGCACAATCACATCCAGCATTTATTCCAAAGAAAATAACACAATATATATAATTTTCCACAATTTAATATATAAATTTCACACATCATTTACTAACAATTTAATATCACAGACAACTCAATACATACACAGCCACAGCAATTTATTTACAATTCTCACAAACCCAATTTTGTAATGATTAAGACACAATAAATCAATATAAATATTCACCGACCAAATCCACAATTATTTCCTTAAAACCAAATCAGCTTTCACACAACCAAACTGCAATTCAGCTAATTTCAACCCACAACACTCTTAGTAATTATTTAGTAGTCACGGAACTCGGTCACAAATATAAATATATATATATATATATGTATATATATTTATACCACAATTCAACTCTCAATCATAACAATTTAATTAATTTAACAATAACCACACACACAACGATTTAATATAATTATTTTTCGTAACCATTTTTCATATTCACGACACCTGGTCACACTCTCACACCTTGTAATAAACTCTCGACATGTCAATGCGTTCCGCAGCAACCACCAAACACAAATATACACATTTGTATAACCGATTGTCTACAATTCCTATTTAACTGTTATTAATAACACCGTTTGAAACTGGATAATTCTCAATATTTATCTATAATATCCGAATTATATATCGACACGAAGCTCGTAACCAGTAGAATGCAACCGAGAACTTACCTCGTCCAACCGCTGCCGGTGGTGGCCGGAAAGTGGCTGGAAAGCGGCGGCCGAGCACCCATAATTCACACCGCTTACACGACTGAGATTTAGGACGAACGGGTGCCGGAATCGAATTCAGGAGGCCCAAAAGAGGGGGATTGGACCGGTTTCGTCGCCGGATTCCTGCGGTTTTCGGCGACCGGAGGAGCGGGGTCTCGCAGAATTCTTCATCGATCCCGGTGTTCTGCGGTGTTTCACGGCCAGCAATTGGTGGGGAAAGGGAGAGGAGAGTTCGGCGAAGCTTTCCCGGGCAGTGGGCCGGTCAATTTCTGCCGGAATCCGGCGATTGCACAAACCAAGTTGACCGGCTTTCTCTCATTTTCCGGCGATCTGGGCTTATTTTCGGCAATCCATTGGTGCCAAAGAAGAGAGGGGGTTGGCGGCGTCGTTTCCCGGGTAATTGCCGGCCTGATCTCACTGGAGATTGGCCGTTGCCGGCGGAAAAGAAGGTGCGGGGTGGGGGGGGTTTTTCTGCTGCGCGAGGGAGACAATCGGGGGGGGGGGGGGNTTAATAGAAGTTTTTGATTTTTTTAATTTTGAAATGGGTAGGAAAGGGACAAAAAAGGAGTCACAAACAGATATATACCTACAGTTGTAGTCCATTTGAATTTCATCATAAACCTCATCATTATCTAGGTTATAAAATGTGGCAGTGACCTTGCTATGTCCTTTATTAATGTATTTGAACATATACTTGATGGATCATGTTTGGTTACACTTCCATATTGATATGTAAATTATACTTCAGCAAAATAGTTGGATTGTACGGGACAACAAATCTGTTATCCAACTTGATGTCATTCTTCTCAACAAGCTTTCCAACATCTCTCCTTTTATATACTGGATATCCATCATTGTCAGTTGTAGCGGTATTAACAAACTTCTTTGGATAACACCTTCTACATTTTCCATCAACCATGCAAAAAGAATTTTTATTTTGAGCTCCACAAAAGCCATGTATTATATGATGTTGAAAAATGCAAATATTAAACTATCTATACATTCAAAAAAAAGAATTTTATATTTAGACTTCAAGAATAAGAAGATATATGCATAAAACAAACTACGCTTATGGAACTCAATAGTGTAAAGTACTGAAAAAATATAGCATATGTAAAATCAATTAGTAATAATGTAAACAATCAAAATCAGCATAAACAGTTTTGTAACTTCTAAACATTGTTAATCTGAAAAGAATTAATAAATTATTCTTACTTGCATTAGTAGTGTCAAATAACTTATTAGTCTGTAGATTTTTTAACAACTCATCCAGCTTAATTTTAAGTCTTCAAAATTAAAGTGAAAAATTTAAAATAGAAGATTTGAAATATTCAGTGGAGATGATAGATAATGGAAAGTTTTGAAAAAGTATGAATTAAAAATAAAATAATATAAATATAGATAGAAAATATTATATGTAGTTACAAAAGTAAAAAATAGGAATATGGAAGAGTAGAAAGAGTTATTATATAATTTGCTACATAATTTTTTTTTTGGCACTCTATGAAATGAGCGGAAAAAAATTGGAGAGGATTTATATGATAATCTTAAATTTTATGGAGAATGAAAAAGAAGTTTTTATCAATATTTGAAATATTTTATTAGATTTTAATTCATAAATAAAATTAAAAAAATTAAGAGGCTTTATATGATAATTTTAAATTTTATGAAGAATGAAAAAGAAGTTTTTATCAATATTTAAATATTTAATTAGATTTTAACTTCATAAATAAAATTAAAAAAATATAAAGATATTTATATATATAAATATATTGATTGAGCAAAAAAAAATTGGAGATGATTTTATTAGATAATCTTATATCTCATGAAGAATGAAGAAGAAATTTTATCCATATTAAAATATTTTATTAGATTTTAATTTTATTAATTAAATTNTGTGCCCCACCCCACTTGGGAAGGGGCCCCCTGCCTTAAGACGGAGTAAATAAAAAATGACAATGAAATAAACTCTAGAAATAACACCACACAAAACACCCAAAAAAATTTATGGTTCTACAAAACAACTGCGCAAATATTTGTCTCTCAAGTATTAACACATACCCAAATACAATTTCTGGCCAATATCTAAACACATGTCCAACTCGAAAATAATTAGAGAACAAGGAGAAAAATTAACCTTCGGTTGCTGCTCAAATGGCTGCTTGGTTTCCTCCCATTTGGTTTGAGCTCACGTCAATAGTCGTCCATGGTTGACGTTTGGTGGGTCACTGGTCTTCCTTTTCTTTCTAGATACATTTTTTTCTCTATGGGTTTTTCAATTCTCTTTGCCAGCTGCAATTCTTTTTCTGTTCTTTCATCGCCGACATTTGGGTTCTCTCTGCAGGCAGTTTTTTTAATCCTAGTCATTGCCGGAGACCTAAACCCTAAAGAGAAAATACCAGACGATGAAAGGGAGGGGAGGGGTGAAAGAGATGGGGCGAGGCGGAATGGCGTGAAAAAGCCAGTAAAACCGTAAAAAAAATCCCTATTTTTCAGAGAGAGTATATTTGAAACTAGATTGTACCGGTGCTATGCACGGAAAATTTTATTATTAAAAATGTAATAATTAATATGAAATTTTGAAAGAAATTGAAAAATTATTTTTTTACAATTAATTTTTTTTAAAATATAAATGATTTTATTTAGCAAAAAAATCAACCATTCTATTTGATTTATTGGTACAAAAAAAACTATTCTATTTGATTATCTTTAATAATTAAATACATGAACTAAGAAAATATTGCAATGCTTTCTTTTTGAATAATTGACTCTAAGCTGTTGATAATGATTTACATTCACTCATATTCACAACAACAACAACAACAAAAAATTACAAAACTCAGAAAAATCTCGTATTTTAGCCTAACTTATGTGCATGAGCTATCCATTTTTTCAATTATAATGAAAATTCATTATAGAGTTGTAGTTTTTTGTTCTTTTTTTTTTTTTTCCCTTTTTCTTTAATAAATATAACTTAAAAAAATTAACATAAATAACCAATATATGAGAATTAATAGAAGTTTTTGATTTTTTTAATTTTGAAATGGGTAGGAAAGGGACAAAAAAGGAGTCACAAACAGATATATACCTACAGTTGTAGTCCATTTGAATTTCATCATAAACCTCATCATTATCTAGGTTATAAAATGTGGCAGTGACCTTGCTATGTCCTTTATTAATGTATTTGAACATATACTTGATGGATCATGTTTGGTTACACTTCCATATTGATATGTAAATTATACTTCAGCAAAATAGTTGGATTGTACGGGACAACAAATCTGTTATCCAACTTGATGTCATTCTTCTCAACAAGCTTTCCAACATCTCTCCTTTTATATACTGGATATCCATCATTGTCAGTTGTAGCGGTATTAACAAACTTCTTTGGATAACACCTTCTACATTTTCCATCAACCATGCAAAAAGAATTTTTATTTTGAGCTCCACAAAAGCCATGTATTATATGATGTTGAAAAATGCAAATATTAAACTATCTATACATTCAAAAAAAAGAATTTTATATTTAGACTTCAAGAATAAGAAGATATATGCATAAAACAAACTACGCTTATGGAACTCAATAGTGTAAAGTACTGAAAAAATATAGCATATGTAAAATCAATTAGTAATAATGTAAACAATCAAAATCAGCATAAACAGTTTTGTAACTTCTAAACATTGTTAATCTGAAAAGAATTAATAAATTATTCTTACTTGCATTAGNTGAACTCCAAAATTGTGTCATTATTGCACTCCACCATACACAAACCTAGGTGTTGGATAACATGTCCTTGGTGTTCGAGCTTCTGCATATCAA
Source organism: Ochetophila trinervis (assembly GCA_003254975.1). Taxonomy (NCBI): domain Eukaryota; kingdom Viridiplantae; phylum Streptophyta; class Magnoliopsida; order Rosales; family Rhamnaceae; genus Ochetophila; species Ochetophila trinervis. The sequence continues at coordinate 55,336 of QANX01005588.1, forward strand.
GGAAATGGCCGAAACAAGTTTTTTGAAACTCTCGGAGCTTATCTAAGGTTAGCTTGTTCTTGATGATCTCAATGGCCTTGATGATACTGCCATATGAAGAAATTTTCTCCTTCAACTATGCACCTACACTGTGTAGACGCTTTTGAATACTAAGATTAATATGTGCATAATAACATATGCTAGTTAAGCATCTATATTTTCAGCTTTAATTTAGTAGTGCAGTGCATATTATTCATAAGGAAAATAAGTTAAAATGTTCTAAAGTGAAATTTAATTCATATATGAAGTATACCCCGCCCTTATATTACCCCGTCAACATGTAGGGGACCTCTCCTGAAGTGGAAAGGGTAGGAAGACAGACTAACCAAATTGTTTATGCCTTGTGCCCCGCCCCACTTGGCAGGGGCTACCTACATTCACGCAGGGTAAATAAGTTACAATTAATATATGTACTAGACAAATATACCAGATACATATACTCTGCCCTTATATTACCCCATTCACATGTAGGGGACCCCGCCTGAAGCGGGAGGGGTAGAAGACAAAAACCAAATTGTTTCTGCCTTGTGCCCCACCCCACTTGGGAAGGGGCCCCCTGCCTTAAGACGGAGTAAATAAAAAATGACAATGAAATAAACTCTAGAAATAACACCACACAAAACACCCAAAAAAATTTATGGTTCTACAAAACAACTGCGCAAATATTTGTCTCTCAAGTATTAACACATACCCAAATACAATTTCTGGCCAATATCTAAACACATGTCCAACTCGAAAATAATTAGAGAACAAGGAGAAAAATTAACCTTCGGTTGCNAAAAAATAGATATATAAATATTTTGAATGACCAAAAAGAAATATTGGAGATAATTGTATTAGATAATCATAGATTTTATAAAGAATAAAAAATAAATTTTTACCAAGGCGGACAACTAATGCGTTCCACTTAGTGAATAGGGTTTTATGAATCATTTTCATATTATTTACATATTGAATTTAATTGATATAGCTTTTACTGCATGCAAGATTTGTTTTCCATTGCTAATATAAATTCTTTCTTTATTATTATTATTATTATTTTTTAACGGTCAATTTCCTTCTTTGAGCTGAAACATATATTCATTATTTTGATCAATTTCTTATATAATTAGATTTATTTGGATTTGACTTTGATTACTTGGTACTTTTTTTGAAACAATAATTTTTTTTTTTTGCAATTCAATTTGGACTATAACTATATATATGGCTTTTAAGTATTTAATATTTCTTATATATTTAGTTATGATTTTGTTGTGGGGATTTTTACCCACCATTTAGGCCCAATACCTAGTAATCATGGGTAATAAATTAAATACCCAACAATGTGGTGGGCCACCTAAGCCCAGAGAACTTCCTAAGCCCATAAACTTGGGTAGAGACACTTGTCTCCCATCTGGGACATCAGGCCATCAGTGGATTAATCCTGACCCTCCATGTGTAAGTTATGAGGTAAGTGATAAAAGGGGCAAAAGGGGGAAGCCGAATCTTGAGCCACACGCAGCCCAAGGCACCACCAACTCCCACCTAACCGCCACCTTCTCCCTCTCCTCTCTCCTAAAGATCCGGCTGCCTTGAGTTGGTGGATTTGGAGACCACTAAGGCATGCATTTTGGGGGAATGGGAGGGGATTTGACCTTTCCATGTGATGATTACATTACCTAATAAAGCCAAGACCACTGTTCACCATCTACCTCACCTCACGCAAACCGGACAGCTTCTCTCCCGCCTGGACTCTCCCAAAAAAATTTTTCCTGCCCTTTCTCCTCTAAGTTTGGCTCCCCCTGCCCCCCTATTTTGACCATTTTTTCAGTCATCTTTCATGGTTTTGAGCTAGTAATCAANTCAGTCATCTTTCATTGTTTTGAGCTGATAATCAAGGGATGATTACTGACTTAAGTATCGGAGGGGAAACGCCGGCCACCACACCGGCGCCCCCCTAACCGATTTGGCTCCGGTTTTGCAGGTACCCGAGGAGCCCAGCCCGAGACGAAAAACAGCCACAACATTAATCATTTTGAAAATGTGTACAATATTAATTACAAGCTAGCATCATAGCGTTATGACCCATTAGTAAAATTAAAAAATTCAAATCAAAGGAGGACTCCCAGTCAATTAAAGAAAAACGATGCTACAAAATGTTGAAATTAATACTGGGTACGTAGGCTTGTCTTTTTCTTCTTTTTCTTCTTTTTTTTTTTCAAAATAAAAAGGGCAGCATGTGGTCAATAGGATATTGTGATTGAGAGTTTGATTTTTACTCAATAAATATGAAAATGAAAGGAGACCAAATTTAGGTTCTATACGACACCCATAATTCACACCATTATTAATTAAAAAGAAAATGGCTTCGGATAAGTTTTCATCTGTCATTTGGGTGGTTTTCTTGGTTGCTACGCTTCGAGCGGTAACTCATATGAAAGGAATTGTTTGGCACACTTCCAATGCTGCAAGCCTGCAACTCATATGAAATGCAAGCTTGCCTTCACCTAAGTTCACAGCAGCTAAAGCATTTTCGACATATTCTCATTCGGACATTTAATTTATGGGACTCGTTTTGTTAATGTTTTCTTCTTTTTTTTTTTTTTTTTTGTTTCTGATTTTCTTTTTTATTTATTTAAGATATTAAACATAAATAAAAAATTAATTACTAATATGATAGCAATTAATAAATTTTAATGACGTTTGAGTAGACCTGGCAAAATGTTACACGACACGATAACACGACACGATAATTTACTGGTTTGGGTTAGCGATATCGGGTCGGATTGATATCAGTGTCACGTGATAAGACACGATAAGAAAACGGGTTGAAATGGGTTGGAACACGTTAACACGATGGGTCACGATAAGACACGATAAGAAAAATATTAATTTAATTATTTCATTATTGTTAACTTTTTACATTATTTTTTTTAGTTTTAGAAAACTATAAAATTCATATTTTATTTCATTGGAAAATGACAATTTTTATATCTATTTATATATTAATATTTTGTTTTAGATTTTATCTTTTTTATTATTTATATTGGATGTACAATTTCAGTTTGGTTTATAATATTTTGAATATTTTTAAATTAATTTTAGTTTGTTTTATAATATTTTGAATATTTTTAAATTTATAATTGAAATGCATATTTTGTTTTTTAGTCATAATAAATATTTAATATATCTTTAATTCGTAATATTTTACATATTTTAAATTCACAGTTATTATTTATGTTGAATTTTAGTATGTTAATATATATTTTTTTAAATGTTTAACATATCATTTGAATATGTATTTAGGCTTAATAGACATGAATTGATAATGATTTATCATTTGACAATATATATTAATTTAAATAAAAAAAATAAAACACTCACGTACATGTCTAGTAAACACGAATAAAACACGACACGAACACGAAACGATACGACACGAACACGGTTCAACACGAAAACTTAACAGGTTGGGTTCGGGTGAACGAAATTTGACACGATACGACACGAACACGGTTTAACACGACACGTTGCCAGGCCTAGGTTTGAGTCATAACCATCTGATTTTTTTAAAAAAAATCATATCCTAAATTTTGACTTTTGAATTTTACATTTAAGCTGAGTTTTATCATTTTTTCAGTTCAAGTAATAGAATTAAAGATCATAATTTAAGATCTGAATTTAAAAAAGTCAAATCGTCCTAATATAATATGAGACTGTAAAAAGTTTAATGTATTTCATTTTGAAAAATGAGAATGTGACTGGTCTGACCTTATGGAAAAGGTAGATGTCTAACGGCTGGAGATCCAAGGGGTTACAATTACCCTCGGCATGGTTGATTAATATGCATCGATTTACGTAAAATGCTTTCTAATTATATGATAAAGTATTATATATGTAATGTACTATGATAGAAATAATGGAAAAAGTTTGGTATTGTGTCAAATTTTTGGTGTCTACATCTGCAAAGAGAAATAAACTGGTCAGAAGAATTAATATTAGTAGGATCCCCTTCAATGGTTAAGTCAATCCCTATTTTGATAAAACTCTCCCTTCCACAAAAATAACTCACCAATAATATTTTCAATGGAACATGGATTACTAAAGTTAACATGATACGTAAGTAAATATAGACATTGTTTTAAAAAATATATATGCTACAATAGTAATGTCTTGAATAAATGTCGAGCTGACATGTCCTAAACATTGTCAAGGTGAATGTCTACTTCTGGAGACTCTGTCAGACATTGTCAAATTTTCTAAAAAGTAAAATTTACCTTAAAAATCTAATTTGTTCAAAAATTAAAAATATTTAATAAAATATATAATTAATTAATAAACCATAAATAGTCTTTGTGTATATTATCATTGAAAAATAATTTTTAAACTGATTATGTATTTATGCTACCTATATTTAAATAATATCTATTTTTATACCACATATACTACAATCTATATTCTCTATTGAAAATGATCTAATGGAAGCTTTATCCTTGATAAAATGTAAAAAATGGGTATGCGAGAGTATCTTTTGTGCCAAAAGGAAGAAGTAGTCGATCCTTGTGGGGGAGAGGAATATAGAGAAAAAAATAATCTTTTTTTTTTTTTTTTTTTGGGAGGTGAGAAGGCGAAAAGCTTCGAAGCTTTGGGACAAATTACTCGGTGGAGATTGCAGATGTTAAAACTAGGTTTGACAACGTGTCGTGTTGAACTGTATTATGTCATTTTGTGTTCGTATCAAATTTTCTTCACCCGAATCAAACCAGTTAAGCATTCGTGTTGAACCGTGTTCAACTGTATCGTTATTTAATCATGTCGTGTTTAATTCGTGTATACTAGACCTAAATACATATTCAAATGATATGCTAAACATTTTAAAAATATATATTAGCATACTAAAATTTAACATAATTAATAAATGTTAATTCAAAATATGTAAAATACTACGAATTAGAGCTATATTAAATATTTATCGTGGCTAAGAAAAAAAATATGCATTATAATTGTAAATTAAAAAATATTCAAAATATTATAAACAAACTAAAATTGTACATTTTATATAAGTAATAAAAAATATAGAATCTAAAACAAAATATCAACATATAGATAAATATAAAAGTTGCTATTTTCCAATGAAATAAATATGAATTTTATGGTTTTTTAAAAAAAAGAGTAATGTAAAAAGTTAGCTATAAAAAAATAATTAAATTAATATTTTTTTATCATGATATATAGTGTTAACATGTTCCAACCCATTTCAATCTGTGTCTTATCGTGTTAATATTATTATCATGTCTTATCGTGTGATATTGATATCAACCCGATCCGATATTGTGGACCCAAACTTTCAAATTATCTTGTCGTATCGTATTTTGTTATCATGTCGTGTACCAACTCTCTCATCTAAAACACATGTAGGTTCCACATATAGCTCCTACATGTGTATAGAAGAGAGTTGGAACTCGAGTAGTACTAAAATTTTGCTCCATGCTACAAGCTTCTTGCTTGCCACGTGGTTTTAGGCCTCATTGACCAACTCTTCCAATCCATAAACATATAACCTCACCTAAACAGCTTTTCTAACTGTTTTTGGCCCCAAATTTCAAATGAAGCCTAGAAAAACGACATTAAATTTGCCATGATAGCCTCAACCTATAAAAATTCCCAACCACAACTTCAATCTAAAATTCCAACCCAGTACAACAACTTCTGGAACAATACAAAACCATAGCTCCAAAATTGCTTACCACCTAAAGAACACAATACAACATTAACCTAATCCCATATGCATCCATACCTAATTTGTTTCACTATAGAATGAATCCTAAAGAAGCAAGCATTTTACAACAATTGGTTGATGAACTCTCACAAAAACATTTAATTTGAGTCAGCTTAAGCCTCAGTGTTTGTGTCTGCATTGATTATGCCTAAGAAATATGGTCGTTGGAAGATGTGTGTTGATAGTAGAGCTATCAACAAGATTATAGTCAAATATAGGTTTCTCATATTTAGGCTTGAAGATATGTTGGACAAATTGGGGAGTGTGCATCTGTTTTCTAAAATGAACTTAAGGAGTGGATGTCATCAAATTCGAATTAGGCCTGAAAATGAGTAGAAAATAGCATTCATGACTCAAGAACAGTCGTATGAGTTGCAAGTGATGCTATTTGGACTTTGTAATGCAAGCACCTAGCATTTTCATGAGGTTCATAAATCAAGTTCTAAAGCCATTCACATGTAAATTTGTTATGGTTTACTTTGATGACATCCTCATCTATATATAGTCATATATAGGATGACAAGTGTTCCAAGTTTACAAGACAACAAATTGTACCTTAACCTGAAAAATGTGACTTGAATTACTACTATAGGATTTGTGATCAATAAGCAGGGTATCAAAACTGACTTTGTCCATGTTCAAGCCATTAAAGATTGGAAAACCCCAACTTCTATCATTGAAGTGAGAAATCTTCACGGTTTGGCAACCTTTTACAGAATGCTTATTAAAGGGTTTAGTGCCATTGTTGAACGAAATATAGATTGTTTGAAGAAAATAAAGTTCATGTGCAGTCCTAAACAGGATGAGAGCCTTGAATTGTTGAAGACAAAGCTGAGAAAGCTCCAGTCTTGGCTTTACTAGACTTTGAAAAAGTATTTGATCTTGAGACTGATGCTTCCAAGATTAGGATTGGTGCTATATTGACTAAAGATGATAGACCAATTGAGTATTTTAGTGAAAAATTGATTGAAGCTAGACAAAAATGGTCAACCTATGTTCAAGAACTCTATGCAATAGTTAGGGAATTCAAACATTGGGAGCACAACCTTAAAAGGGATTTGCAATTAATTCAATCTTAAAACTGGATTGATTCAGTTTGTGTTAGATGGATTGAAACTATGTGAAAGTTCCCTTTTGTGTTCAATTTAGTGCATTGAACAAAATTATTGATGCACTGAGTAGGGAAGTGGCTCTCCTAAACAAAATTTCAAAAAGAAGAAGAAAAAAAAAAAGATTTAAAATAGGTAAAGACAAAATTTCACCACAAAAAAAGAATATTTATAGAGGAAATTAACTGTAAAAAAAAATGAAAAGCCAATTAAATACCAAATGTTTGAATTTGGAACTTTTAAAGGCAATCAAGAATTAGTGGAACCAAGAAATACAGGATATTAGAAGAAAAATAAACTTTTTCTTCCTTTTCCAATCAAGAATAGAAATAGGAAGAAATCTAAACAACTAAAAAAGGAGTCACAATTACCTGAAGAAATCTATTGAAAGCTCACCAGCCTCTATATTAATTTTTTTTTTCTGGAGTTAGATCAGAAATAGACCAATTCTATACCCTCCGTTCCAAGTACTTTGCTAAGAAAACAACTAAACAGTGTATAAGAAAATTGATCATTTAGTCCCTGAACAAAATAAGAAATAAGTTAGCATTACGTGAAGAAATCCATTGAATCATCCTTTAAACATAGAGAAAACGAGAGTAACAAGATCATTTATTCCCTCAACATATCCACTTGCAGGATGCTGAATGTCCTTGAAAGAAGTTAGGAAAAGTAATATGAATAAGTGTTGGATTTATGATTTTAGTCCCATTTGAAATATTATTTTTTGTGATAATTCTCTTTGTATTTCAATTTAAATTAAATTTGATTATAAGATAATTTGTTATCTGATATAATTAAATTATTGATAATATAAAATCTAGATAATAGTGGTTAGGGCTGTTAAAATTTTATTTTAAATTGAGAATATTAGTTGGTTTGAGTTTTTATTATTTGTACGTACAAATATTAGAAATAATCCAGAGAACAAATTGATTCAATTTTAATTCAAAAAGAATACATAAAAACATCGAGTGAAAATATTAGATAAAATATTCATTCTCTAATATTTTTGATTTATTCCCTGAGATACAATAGAAATTAGTCCTGAAATTAGATAAACCACACTTTGTTGTACTACCTGAAATTAGTCCTGGAAGATCTAGCAGATCGGTGGTAAATCCCAGTAGCAGTGGTAGATCCCAGTAGCAAATTTGGTGATAGCCTGTAGATCCAGGTGCAGATCATAGATCCGGTAGAATCATTATACCGCACATCAAATACAAAAAGTCTAAAAAGTATTTTATTTTATTTTTCATATGATTCAGTCATATGTTTTCTTATGGGTTATTAATTTTACTCTTCCGCAAAATATATTTCTCTTACAATAAGATCACTTAAATAAAATAAAAGTTTTAAGAAAAAACAAATACCCAAATGATGGAATATTCAAAACTACACACCAAAAATCATTCAATTTTCTAAAGGAGCTAAAACATAAAATCAGAGACTTATTCCGCACCAAGAAGTAGCCAGTTACGAGGAAATAAATAGTTAAAATGGTAGGCAATATAATGCATCTAGTATAAAAAAAGTTGTTTATTTGGAATTAGATTGAACGACAATAAGAACAAAGAACAATATTTCATCAATGGATGCTTCTAAAAATCTGAACACCTTCACCATTACCCACCAAACCCACAATCCAAATCTCCATTAAAACAAAGGAGCACACAGAAAAACCGAAGGAACTTAGCAAATGAAACTCTGCATTGAACTCCAAAAAACTACAGCAAACGGAAAAGAGAGAGAGAGAATGGGAGATGATACTAAAGAATTAGACAGCGAATGAAACATTTGGGAAATTTTATACCGTTTTTGGTTATGGCTTAGGAGCGTCTGGATTTTGAAATTTGAAATTCTCTCCGCAGCAACGGCCAGTTCCAAAATTGGGAGAGATTATTTAGGCTTGGGAGCATATGGAATTTTCAAACTGAAAACAATTGGACGGTGAATGAAACATTCGGTAAATTTTATACCGTTATTGGTTTTGGCTTAGGAGTGTCTGGATTTTAAAACTTGAAATTCTCATGCAGCAGCGACAGCTAATTTCAAAATTGGGAGTTCTTTTGGCTTGTGAGAGTCTGGGATCCGCAACGGCTATTTTCTGGCCCTGCTCGAACTCTCCTTCTGGCCTTCCGGCAGAGAAAAACTTCAATGCCACTGTGATACCAGCTCCTTCCACCCAATTAGTGCCATTTGTTTTAAAATTCCATATCATCATCTTATTTATTTTTATTTTATAAAACTTGCAAACGTATTCTCTTCCTTTGTCATAAACCTATTCCCTAGATCTGATAAAATGTTACACGACACGATAATATGATACGAAACGATACGATAATTTACGAATTTGGATCTGCGATATCGGATCGGATTGATATCGGTGTCACACGATAAGACACGATAAAAAAATGAGTTGAAACGGGTTGAAACAAGTTAACACGATGGATCACGATAAGACACGATAAAAAAATATTAATTTAATTATTTCATTATAGTTAACTTTTTATATTACTTCTCTTTTTTTAGTTTTAGAAAACTATAAAATTTATATTTTATTTCATTAGAAAATGACAATTTTTATATCTATTTATATATTAATATTTTAGTTTAGATTCTATCTTTTTTATTACTTATATTGGATGTACAATTTTAGTTTGGTTTATAATATTTTAAATATTTTTAAATTAATTTTAGTTTGTTTTATAATATTTTGAATATTTTTAAATTTATAATTGAAATGCATATTTTGTTTTTTAGCCACGATAAATATTTAATATATGTTTAATTCGTAATATTTTACATATTTTAAATTCACAGTTATTATTTATGTTGAATTTTAGTATATTAATATATATTTTTTTAAATGTTTAACATATCATTTGAATATATATTTAGGCTTAATATACATAAATTGATAATGATTTATCATTTGACAATATATATTAATTTAAATAAAAAAATAAAATACTCACGTACAATGTATAGTAAACACTAATAAAACACGACACAAACACGAAACAATACAACACGAACACGGTTCAACGCAACACATTGCCAGACCTACTGTTCCCTCTCTTGAACAGCCTCGCCGCTTACTCTGTCCCCTGAAACATGTAATTTTTTTTTTTTTTTTTTTAATATAATCGTTGAAAGTGGGTTCCCAATTCCAATTCCAAAACCCAACACCGATCTCTTGGTGCAATCGTTGAAACTTTCTCACAAGCGTATTTTTACTGAATGCTCGCACCCCTTTGCTACAATTTGTCAGGATGAACAAAAAGTGTAGCTTTACGATAAGCTTTCTTCACTGCAGTAATTATAATGATATATGTTAGATGAATTGGCTGCCAACCACTATCCGGTCCAAGGATCTGGCAAATAAAAACCTCCAGTTAGAACCAAATAATTTCAGCACTGCACTATAACCAAATTAAAGAAAGAAAAAAAAAATAAATTGAAATACTAGAAAATTACAGAAGTATAATAAGCTAGCTTCTAAACAAGATCAAACATCTCAACAGCAATATTATTGCTGAAAGCTCAAAATATGATTTGACATGACATTGAATAATTATTTTTTATTTTTAAAAATCTTTTTAAGATGATGGCTTAGAAATTTCAAGTACTGATAGACGACGAGTGAGCGGCTGGAGGAGAAGAAAAAACAGAGAAAATATTTAGGGGCGTTTGCAATGGCAGAGGAGAGAATACGTCTGCAAGTTTTAAAAAATAAAAATAAAATAAAAAATAAGATGATGATGTGGCATTTTAAAACAAATGGTACTAATTGAGTGAAAGTGGTACCTGAGCTGGTACCACAGTGGCATTGAAGTTTTTCTCCTTCCGGCAACGAGATAGAAAAATGAAAGGCCAATTATATAGTCTTTCCCTATAATAATATCAATTAATTTATGCCAATAATATTATATATATATATATGTATTAATATTTGGTTTAAAATACAGTGAGAAAATTTGCATTTTCTTTTTTGGTAAAGGTGACTCATTTGAGCTTTTATAAAATAGAATTATGTCCATTTACCAAATAATAGAATTTTGTTGCTAATTATTAATTTTTTTTTTGAAACATAAGATATCAATGATTTTTTTTTTAATGAAAAATTACATTTGTGTAAGAACTGTAGAATTCTAAGGTGATCTATATAAAATTTTTATTATTAATTTAAACATTGAATACTTATAACACAAAAATAATATTTTTTATATTTAATTTAATAAACTTTTCCAAAAAAATATTTTAAAAATAATTCAATATTTTTATTGATTATAGTTTTAAAAAGTAAATAATCAATTTTTTCTATTTTTGTATTATGAATTTTTAATGAGGTGGATCAATTTTGAAAGTATTTTAAATTTTTTTACATGATTGAATTTAACTTGGCTAACACTTTTGAAAAAGACATGCAGCCCTAAATGGAGACCTAATATGTCAACGTGCAACTCTGGATGGCTAAGATCCGATATTGAGCATTTTTTTTGGTTTTGAATATTTTTAAAGGTATATTACATCATTTTCTTCTTAAATTTTTCTAAATGACATTTAAATCTCCGAAGTTTGCTCTTTCGTTTATTATTTTTTATTAAAATTGACTGAATAAAGGCATTATAATATTTTTGCACATCTGGAAGACTGATGCTGACGCAGACTGATACTGACACTGAATATACCTTGCATAGATTGCAATCACACTCCCTATTAACTGATTTTTTCAATTAATACAATTTTTTTTACTAAACTTAATTAAAGACATGAAAATATGTATATATATTTTCTTTTTGATTACAAATTAAAAACCAAAAATTTTATATCTAAAAATATTATACAAATATATAGGAATTTTCTATAAAATAAACATGTTGAGCTCCATAAGTTCCCCAACAAAGACATTTTTATTTTTTTTTCTTGAATTTTTTTTTTAAAAAAATTTTTTTGGCTTTGGATTTGAAAAATAGAACTAAAAAAAATTCAAAAAAAAAATCAATCTGTTGGGCTCTATAAACTCTCTAACATGTGAGTGTTTATAGCAAAATCATATATATATATATATAAATTCTAGAATAATGATATCTTTATTTTATTAAAATAAAGATTATCATTGAAAATATATTTTTAGTGACAAATATGAAAATATTATCATTGATAGTTTATTTTTAGTGACAATATTTTTAATGACAATTTTTATTTAAATAAAATGATAATATCCACTAAAACACCAAAACATATCCTATTGTTGTATTTTGTATAGCAATTTTTTTAGTTCTTTTTTTTTTATCCAATAGTTCTAAATGCTATAAAATCCAAACCATTTTTTTTAAAAAAAAATTCTAGAAAAAATAAATAAATAAAATCTTTGTTGAAGAGCTTATGGAATCCAACATGTATGTTTTATAGTTAATTCATATATATAATATTTTTAAGTATAAAACTTTCATCTTTTAATTTATAATTAAAAAGAAAATATGTTACATATATATATATATATATATTTCCATGTCTTTAATTAAGTTTGATAAAAAAAATATACATTTTTGTATTAATTGAAAAAATCAGTTAATAGAGAATGTGATAGCAAACTATGCAAGATATATTTAGTGTCAATGTATCAATGTCAGTTTCACAGAAAATATTATTGTATTTTACTTTGCCACGTAAAAGAGATAGTATATCTCACGGATAGAAAAACAAACGGAAGAGAATGATATGTAATTTAAGCAAACTTCATAATTTTAAATGTCATTTAGAAAAATCTCAAAAGAAAGAGATATAATATACCATATTTTTTTAAATAAATTAAAAAAAATTACCAAACAAGGTTTTTTTTTCTATTAAAAAAATAAAACCCCAAAATATATGCTTGCTATTTTTATTTTTCTAAATAAAACTATAAATTAAAAAAAAAACTGAACACGTGTTAACCGAGTATACTTAACGAAATTTTATTTCTTTTTTCAAGGATTAAGAACCCCTAATCCTTATCAGTTTACTTTTCTTTATTTAAACATTTCTTTCTTTCATTTCTTTAAACATTTCTTTCTTTTTCATTTTTTATAAGGATTAAATAAGTGGCTACACGTCTGTTGACCCAGTATACAAATTGGAACTCATGCAACCAAAAGTTCTACTTTGAAATTTTCTCATTTTCTGGTTTGAAAATTTTAAATAATTAAGGACAAATAAAAAAATATGGTTCATTTTTTAGTATTTTCATATGAATTTTACAACGGTGATCATGGATTGGTTGAATGTTTGAGTTTTTTTTTTTGGGTCCAAAATTAATTGAAAGGAGTACTTTTTCTCTATCTTCTTTTGAAAGGAAGTGAAAATTATTGAAAATTCATGTTAATACTCATTGTTTCCACCAATTTCATTAAAAAAATTGTCCAAAATTTTCTTTGAAAACGACATGTTTTAATTTAGCAATTAATTAAGCTTGAGAATATAGTGTATAAATACCGGAGCGAGATATACCGAAGTTAACAAAGAAAATATGGCTTCCAAAACAATTTCAGTTATTAGAAAACTGTTATTGATTGTCATTCTGCTGCTGGCTTTGGAAGTGACATCAAGGGAACTGCCACACGGCCAGAACCATCGTATGCCTTGTAAGTGTGACTTTAATATATATTATTATGCATTTTAAGAAAAAAATAATAATAATNTTTAAGAAAAAAAAAATAATAATAATAATAAAGAAGAACATAAAGTTATTTTCAGTTTTTTATTTTTATTTTCCATGGAACTGCTTTTAAAAATATGTTGTGAAACACTTTTTATTTTCATTAAATTAACAAATAAATTTTTTTTTATTGATTATTTTTAAAATTTAAAAAACACCTTCAGTACATAACTTATATTTGATATTTTTACCCAGATTATATGGAGAATCGAGTACTGTTTCGAGCTGCTGTCCCTGCTCCGGTGAATGACTGACCGTTATCATACCAAGTATGTGAAACAATTCTAATTTTTTTACATACAATTTGGTCCTCTCTACTATTTAACTTGTTTAAAATGAAAATTTTAAAATTAATTTAAACATATTAATACTTTTAATTTTTTTAAAAGTTATAATCTGGTTTAATAGGATTAATATAACAGATTTTATCAAATTTAAATAATATATATTGCACGTTAAAAGTCAGACTATTAGTTCTCCACAATAAATATTGGTTAACAAATCATATATTCGAGAGAGTTAGTAGTCTAAATTTTTAACTATCAAGTCATTGTTGGTCAACAAATCACAAAATATTAATTTTTTTTCAATTTCAATAATTTAGCAAAAATTAATAAATTAGATTTTAAAAAGTCATATGCATGTATGTGATCCAATTTTGACATAATCTTTTAAATAATCAATTGGACCAGATTGTAATTTTTTACAAAATTGAAAGTATTTAAATGTTTAAATTAATTCAATATATCCCAATTTAAACAAATTGAATAGTAGAAGAAATTAAACTGTATTTATTTATTATTATTTTTTTGTGAATAGCTTAATTAATTAATTAATTTTTCATTGATTATTTAATCAGCAATTCATGAAAATGGTAAAAAATAACCAAACAAGTTTTATAATCTAATGTGAGTTATTGCATTTTTATTTATTTTTTTTTTTTTTGCAATAGAGTTATTATAATATTTAATTACTTCTTATTGTAACATGATAATATAGCAGTCGATTACATTGTTGATATTCAGTTTAATTATACGAAAAAAATATTCTATAATTAATTATTTGTAAGTAAAATTCACGATATAATATGTACAAAACTAATGCATGAGAGCCTAGTTTAGGAAACCATATGTTGTTAGTAAAATTATGTTATCAAAGCTTCTTGATAAGTCTTTGGCTCTTCAAAATCTAAATCTTCAGCTACTTCAAGTGCATAGGCAATAACATCAACAAAACCATATCTTGCAGGTGCCTTATTTTGTCTTCTAACCCTATCTCTGGTTAAAATGTAGTCATCTAGAGCTTCACATTCATCCATGTATTCTTCATGATCTGGCGCATCTAAAATCTGTTGTAGCTCTTCAAATACAGGTCATTCGACTTGATTTTCAGGTGCATCTTCATTGGAGAATCAGGCAACTCTAGTACGTATAACTTCAAGATCATAAGCATCTTTACTTATTGCAACATCTTCAGAAATATATGGTTCTCCTTTACAAAACTAGGAATTTCCTATTCTTTGTAAATTACATCCCTACTAATTACACACTTTCTTGTCAAAGGGTTCCAAAGTTTACTTTAACCCCATCTGGATATCTTAAGAAAATGCATTTCATCGATTAGGCTGTAATTTACCATCAATGATATGTACAAGACCTAGACATCCAAAAATTTTCAAGTTTTCCAAAACTGATGCTTGTTTAGACCATACTTCCATTGGAGTTTTAAAATCAATTGCAGCAGATGAACATCTATTTATCAAATAGATTGTTATATGAACTTCGTCATCCCAAAACTGAATAGGAAGCTTCAAATTAGATAACATGCTCGTAACCCTCTGCAAAATGGTTCTGTTCATTCTCTATGCCAATCCATTTTGCTGTGGTTTTAGTCTCACTGTCTTGTGTCATAAAATTCCATGCTCACTGCAGTATTAATTAAATTCTTAATCACAATATTCAAGACCACTGTCTGTCCTGAGCCTTCTAATTTTTCTTCCAGATTCTGTCTCTACCATGGTCTTCCAATCCTTGAACTTTTGGAAAGTCTCATCCTTGGTTTTGAGCATGCAAACCGATACATTACTTGAATAATCATCTAGAAGAGTCTAAAGTATATGCACCCTCCTATAGACTGTGTTCGTGCTGGTCCCCACAAGTCAGAATGTATATAATTCATAGTTTCTTAGGTTCTAAGCGCTCTAACATTGAAGAATTTCACTCTTGCATGCTTGCCATAGATGCAATGATCATAGAAATCCAATTTTTCAGCCTTATCACCACCTAGCAGCCCTTGTTTGCTTAGTTCAATCAGCCTTTCCTCACTAATTTGACCAAACCTTTCAATACCACAAGTAGTTTTGCTAAGAACATCAGTAACGGCAAGTGAAGCTTCACCTAAAAATGTCGTCCCTTTGAGCACATATAAACTATTCACCTTGGAGGCTTTCATGACCACCATAGAACCTTTTCGAACACTGAGAGTGTCATTTACAGCTTTATATATGTAACCATTATCGTCCAGTATGCCTAATGATATCAAATTCCTCTTAATTTCAAGAATATATCTTGCATTATCAATGTTCTCATGATCATACCATCATGTAGCTTCAACTTTACAGTTCCAATTCCAACAACCACTCTACAAATTGTATTTTTTCCGTTGAGAACTTTTCCACATTCCAGCTCTTTCAAAGACTCAAAAGTAGTTTTTATTAGGACTGATATGAAAAGAACAACCTGAGTCTAGGATCCAATCACAACAATCATTGTAATCTTTCCTAAGAAGAACATTTGCACTGTCATAACCTTCAGAAACAACTCATGCATCGCCATTATATGATTCTTTATCAAAACATTTCATCTAAAGTGCCATTCTTGTCTTGTAGTGATAACATATAATCTTCCCTCCAAATTTAGGTCTACCTTTACTTTGACTATTCCTTTTTTCATAACCGGATTTGTTCTTTTTTCATAACCAGATTTGTTTCTAGATCGGCCTCTCACAGTCAGCCCCTCAGCTTCATTTTGGGACTTGTTGCTTGTCCTCTTCTCAATATCCTTAGCTGTTACAGTAGCTAACACTTCCTTTAGTTCTAAAGTCTACCTACCGTACTTGTGAGTATCAAAGCGTTCATTTCCTCTGCAAAATGAATTTAAAAGTATAACAGCTGGATCTCATCAGAGATATTAATTTGAACATTTTCCAAATTTTGAATCAATTTTCAAAAATCATTAAGATTGTCACTAAAAGGCTTACCTTCAACCACTTTGAATCCAAAGTACCTCTGCTTCAAGTGTAGACGATTAGGAACAGTCCATGTAGAGCTCCTACAATTTTCTCCATACATCTGCAGCTGTAGTCTCTTTCACAACTTCTCTCAGCAATATGAACTATATGCTTTATCCGTCAAGTCATTCTTCTCTTCTACCCTCATAGTATGAGGAAGCTTGCTTTCACCTTCAAGAGCAGCAGCCAAGCCTTCCTTAACCAGCACACCTTTAATCTTTATTTTCTAGAGCCCAAAGTCATTAGAACCAATGAATTTCTCCACCTCAAACTTTGTTGTCATGCTAGAAACTATTTGTATGTGTTCAGACATATTCAAAGTTTAACAAATACCTATTGTTTTGGCCAACAAACAACCAGATCTACAATTTCACCAATGGAATAGTGGGATTTCAGAAGAGACTTTAATAGGGGCAATTCATCAAACAATTGATAAACTCCTTTCATCCATCCGACTCTAGTACCAATTTGTGCGTAACTTAGCATCTAGATAAACAGTTAAAACAATCAAACCAAAACAGCAAGCACAAAGCAAACTCAGCTCACCCTAGCTTCTACTCACCCCACACACACACACATAGCAAAAAACATTTATATAGGTGCATATTGGAGTCAGCAACATTAATTGACTCTCCAGCATTGAATACAAATGAATTAAGTACCAAGTCATATATATATATATATATTGTAATATATGGTTGCTTTATATTACCAAAAAAAAAATATGGTTGCTTTATATTACCAAAAAAAAATATGGTTACTTTATTGCAGGTCGAGATGAGAAGACTGAAGAGAAGCTTGGCGAGCTCCAAATCAAAATATTTAGTCCTGCTTCTATTAAGGACACTCCTTCATGGTTAATTAATTATCAATATTGTTAGTAACTTATATAAGACATATATGGTGTCCAATATATATAATACATGCTGTGTAACCATCTTGATAGGTTAGTAGTTATTTATTCTGCTTTGTATCTTAAAATTTAAACTACTTATTAGGAGCTGTACAAAGAATATTTGTCCTAATATTCGAGCATTTTTTTTTTTTGGTGATAACAAGAAGTTATCGAAAATATTGTAAAAGCATATAAACGGTATATATTTTTTTTTTTGAAAAAACCCATGGGCCAGTGAAAAAAAAAAAAAAAAAACTTATATATGTATATATATATAAACATATAACATTTGTATAAGTGATAACTTTGTACATGATTATAAGTAATTGAATTTACTTTTGATTAATGAAAATAATAAGAGATAATATACAGTCATGATTGTATATATGCTAGTTTTTCTCCATGCCTATAGGAGGTCTATATAGCTAGTAGCTGCCAGCCGGCGGTTCATTTTATTATTTTCTTCTTCCTTTTGCTTGGAAAAAAATAATAACGAAATTTACGGGAAAAACAAAAAGGAAAAAAAGATAATAGCTGCAGCTTCTAAAAATGAAAGTAAAAAATAAATTTTGAAGTTGAAAAGAAAAAGTAGGATAAATTGAGTTTGAGATAATTTATTAATTTTGAATGTACAAGTTAAAATGTATATATCTTAAAATTCTAATTAATCATCTTTAGCGCCAAATTTGCATACATCTTGTTAACGTTTTTATATTAATTTGCAAACATCTTGTTAACTTGGTTTGGCAATGTTACCTTAAATAAACTTAAATACAGATTGCAGAATAATAATTTCCCTTTTAGTAGGACTATAAGGGATTTGTAGGACTAAATATAGATTATAGAGTAATGATTTTTTTTTAGCAGTTTTATATAAATTTTGTTTGGCTCTCTATATTTGGACATTTTAATGGATTACTAAGTAATAGTTTCCCTTTTAGTAGTTTATATATTTGGAAAGGTCAAGTTCTATTTTTTATTTTAATTTTTTTAATATAAATAATTTAATTTAGCTTTTTAAAATAAAAAAGATTAAACTTTTAAAAAATTCATTAAAGATGCTTTAATATTGATCAAAACAATAGTACTATTGTTTTGAATCTAATTAATATACTTATCTATCTTTTGGCCATAGTATTACTTTATATATATATATATATGTATCAGAATTAAAATGGTTGGTAAATCACCATTAATTATTTCAACAAATTCGTCCTCTAGGAAAACATTTACATGATTTACCTGATACGTCCAACTCAAAAACTCCAAAATCATCATAATAAAAAATTAAAAACTTCCCCTTCATTAATTAGACATTTTGTTTTTGTTTTGTTTTTTTGTTTTTTGTTTTTGGTCCTCCATTATTTCCTCTTTGAAAACCATGATATCTGAACATGATGGAAGCTTAGTCCAACGAAACACCCAAAAAAAACAAATTTAAAAATAAAAAATAAAAAACATGATGGAATAAGTAGCCACGCGCCTGTTGACCCAGTATGCTTGCAAATTGTAATAAGCAACCACAAATTCTCCTATGGTTTGAAAATTCTATATACAATGTGGTCCTTTTTCAAATAATTTTTTCTGAATTTTACTAGGGTTGGTCGTCGGTCG
This sequence comes from Ochetophila trinervis, assembly GCA_003254975.1. NCBI lineage: Eukaryota > Viridiplantae > Streptophyta > Magnoliopsida > Rosales > Rhamnaceae > Ochetophila > Ochetophila trinervis. Next base: position 74,742 of record QANX01005588.1, read on the forward strand.
GTTAGATCCTATGGTTTCCTGGGTCCAAAACTTAATAACAGGACTTCTTTTTCTACGTTTGCTTCAAAAAATAAATAAATGATAAAATTAAATATTGAAATTTTTAGATTAGTACCCATTGTCTCCTTTAAGTGCTCGTCAAGTAATTTGTCCAATATTTCTATGAAAACGACATGTCTTGGTCAATTACGCTTGGATTTACTACTATATAAACACAGGATTCAGATATAACATGGATAACAAAATAAAAATGGGCTGGAACAAGTTTTTAGTTATTAGGGAAGTGTTTTTGGTTGTCATTCTTCTGCTTGCTTTAGGATCAGTGGCATCAAGCAGGGATCTGCTAGACGTCCAGACTCGTATGCCTTGTAAGTTAGCTTCTCCTTCTCTAATTATATATAATATTATTATTCATTTTAAGTATATATAAGAGAAAAGCTTTCCAAGTTCATGGAGTTTACAACTTAACAACATTTTTTTTCTCTTATGTTAATTGAAATTTAAAAACTATATGTTTGGAAAGCTCATATATACATGTGTTGTCAGAGCTATTGTTTTAGAAAAAAGAAAGTTTCAAAAATCAAATGAAAACACACCAAAAAAAAATACAAAATTTAGAGAACAAAAAAGTTACTTTCAGGGTTTATCAAACACAACCTCTCCTCATCAGGCAATGATATTAATTCCTGAGTTCGAAATTTAAATATCCACCATAGATATTTAAAAAAATAAAAAATAAATAAAAAAACCTCTTTGCTTTCATAAAACAAAAAAAAAAAAACAAAAAATTGTTGTTCATTTTGGAAAAAAAGAAAAGTCAAATTAAAGAGGCTCTATTTTTTATTTTTTTATTGGAAAGAAAAAACTTTTTTGTTTATTTTTGTGTTTATTTATTTATTTTTTGTTCCTTGCATGCCTTTGCATCCATTATAATTATTTCCTCGGTTTTAATGATCAGATGATATGAAGCATCGAGCGTTACTTGCGACTCCAGCACGTGACAAAGCTGCTCCCCCCGAAGAGGTCCATGACCGTCATGGACATGGTCCACCTTCTAAGTACGTTAAACAATTCTAGTTTAATTTAACCAACATCATTAATCATGTTTTATGCACAACTAATTAAATAGCCAATTTCGAACAAAAAAAACAAAAACCCAGTAATTGATTAGTAATTTAAGATGATATTCATGACATAATAAAGAAAATTACTTAGTTTTATAATTTATTGTTATTTATATATTACTTAATTATATACACATGGTCACATGATAATAAAGCTCAACAAGTTATCAGCTTATAAATTGTTGATATATATTCAGTTTAATTGTCCTCGAATTATTCTTTCCAGGAAAAAAGAAATCCTAGAGATATATAAAATAAAACTAATGCATGGGAATATGTTTAAGTATAATATATTATATATATAGATAATCAGTTTTACTTATATCAAATAAATTAATATGATAATGTAACACTTGTAAGTAAAGATAATTCTGCATAACCATGGCAAAGTTTTGTTGTCTCCTTCATCATGCTTACTTATTTTTGGTTTAGACACCTCGATTTAATAGATAATATTATAATTCTCAAATAATAATGAATAATTAAATAAAAAGAAGTTAATGTTATATATATATATGTGTGTGTGTGTGTGTGTCTTGCTTCCAGGTCCAGATGAGATGACTGAAAAGAAGCTTGGTGCGTGCTCGAAATCATAGATTACCAGCCTGCTCCATTTAATTATATATCCTTGATGTTTAATTAATTAATTACCATATTTTTTGGTATGTTATGGTGTTTTATATACACTAATACTACACATGGTGTGTAACAAAATAAGAGATCTCAGAAGAAAGAGCCTCTCACTTGTTCGTGTCACAATGATCTCAGGAATAAAGGGGTTTAAATAATTAAGCCGCCTCTAGTAAATTAGTAGTTATACTAGCTTGTTTGTATCTTATTCTTATGTTTTGAAATATCTTGCTAATTAACTAGAAGCTTGGCGAGCTACATATCAAAGATTACCAACTCCTAGTCCTTGCTTCTTAGAACTATAAATCATTGATGTTTAATTTAATTAACATTTTTTTGTATATAAATAAATATATATATATGTGTGTATATAATGCTTCTATAAAAATGAAGATATTGCATGTAGAAGTACTTGTAATGCTACAAGCATTAAGTCATGTCATTTACCAAAATATGGATCAAGTAAATCAGTATAAATATAAGTCAATAAATAATATATATATATTTTTTTTCCATATTACTTTTTTTTTTATGATTATATTTGTCCATATTACTTGTTAAATGTTTTGGTGCTCAATACCAAAATAAGTTTGAGATATTCCAGTAATTTAATGTATAAGATAAAATAATAATGCTGAGTTATCAAATATATTTATTAAATGATGTGGCAGATAATGTATTAATATTTAATTAATTTTTTTAATTCACTTATATATTTGGAAATTTATTTATCAATTTTTAAATTATATAAATATGTCAACCAATAATATTTTAACATGTATAATTTAATAAATATATTTAGTGAATATTTTAGTACTTGTAGCACTAATGAAGGCAAAATATATAGAAACTTTTTTTGTACTTTTTCTTTTCTTTTCTTTTTGAATTCTATAAAGTTAGAGTTGGATGTTGAATGTACATAAAATATTAGAATTTTTGCACGGATACTCACCTCACCTCCAAATTCATTCCAATTTTTATTTAGCTATTCATGTCTATCATCTCATCAGCCTCGTACCCATTGTACCAATTTTACATCTCCATAATTTAATGCATGTTCCTACTTCAAGTACTCTAATTTTTCGCAAATAACTCCAATTTTCTTCCATTTGGTGTGCATATACATGTGTTTTCTAATTACCTCTTGATTTCTTTGCAATTTTCTTTGTATAAGCTACTTTCTAACACCACTAGTTATTTTGAACTTCATTTTCAAGTTCTTACAAGATTTTAACAAACATCAAACTGAACTCCAAACTCCAAACTCCAATGTCTACTAAAGTACTTTGTATATTTTTTGTTTAGAACAATGAAAATGTGTGTATTAATTTATATTCAGGGTGTATTTAGTTCTTTCAAGTTCATTGAATTGAAAAAAACAAGAAAACAAACCATGAAAATCCGAGGTTGAAGACGACAAAAACCGCCCCGCCCATCACACCTTCCTCACCTCACGAGAAGCCAAACCGCCCTACGTAATGGTGGTGTGAAGCTTGTTGGGCGGGATACGTAAGTTTCTTGCTGCCTTGTAGCCCGCCCAACTAGCTTCACACTAGGTTGTGTGGCTTCACGTAGAGCAGGAAGGTGTAAGAGAAGTGTGAACTCTGCCCAAAAATACACACATCGCTATTAACTTACACACTACCCTTAGTAAGGCAGAATGGTTTCTATCGTATTCAACTTCGGATTTTTATGGGTTATTTTATTTTTTTATTTTTTCCTTCATTTTTTTTATGTTCAATAAATTTAAAAGAACTAATACATCATGCATATAAATTAATACACACATTTATATTGCTCTAACCAAAAATATGTAAATTACTTTGATAGGCGTTGGAGTTGGTGCGATGTTGTTAAAACCTTGAAAATTTAAAAATAAACTCCAAAATAACAGGGTGATGTTAGAAAGTAGATTATACAAAGAAAATCGCAAGGAAGTCAAGTGATGATTGGAAAACACAAGTAATTCACATCAAATGGAAGAAAATGGGAGTTAATTGTGAAAAAACAAGGTAGTTGAAGTGAGTACATTCATGAAATTAGATAGGGATAAAATTGGTAAAATAGGTATAAGGCTAATATGGTGGTGAAAATGAATAGATAAATAAAAAGTAGTGAACATGGATAGTTAATTTGGGAGTAAGGTGGACATCCGTACAAAAATTAAAAAAAAGAAAAAAGCTTCAACGAGACAAATGAGTAGTGTTATTGTTATATTAATGTGCCTCCAAATTGAGGTTTAGCGTTTACCGTACCAGCTTCCTTGTTATTTGCTGCTAAACTAGCAGCCACCAATCTAGGTGATATACATAAAGTCAATATTTAAGCAAATATATGTATAAATTCAAAACAATAGCCAATGCCAATTACATTTATTGTGGATATTTTTGGGCTAAAATATATGTGGTGAAAAACACATGTGCTGGAGAATAAATATGCAAGTTGGGCCAATTCCACATTGCTAAAGCCTTTACTTTTCTCCTTTACATGCCACATGTTATGATTTAGTGAAATAGAGTTTATAACCTTAAATCTTAGTCACACAAACTGGTTATAAAATGTAAAAACAGAGTAAAAGAGATAATCTTTTTGGCCTTCTTGTAAACCATGCCACCTCTCTTTCTTTTCTTTTCTTTCCATCTTTTCTCTACTGATCTGATTACTCATATTTCTCTCTCTCTTCAAATCAATTCATCTTTTTACACTTTCGTTATTACATAAAAAATAACTCTTTTCATTTTTGGATCTTTTTTCTCACCAAACACATATTATTATCTACTATGTTTATACTTTTTGCTTGTAAAGAGAGGGAGCTTGCTTAAACCATCTATGGCTAACTTAGGCATCAAAGGGGGAATGTCAGTGACCCCACCGACACCTCTCTGACCGAATGTCCTATTTTGCAGACTTAAACGGAGTCAAATTGAAAGCTATCGGGCCTGACTACCTTGCACGTGAAAACCTGAATGGAGCTGGACTGAAAGCTGCCGGACCTAATGGCCTTGCATGTGGAAATGAATGGCTGACGAAAAATGAAGCACAATGACATTAATTTCTTAACTTTTTTTTCAATAGACAATGATAATCCACTACTTTCAAGTGCATTGGATTATTAGAATATGTATGTATACATGGGATATGGAAAAGAATATCAACATCAATCATCCACCAGTAAAAGTGTAAATTTGGACTGTCTAGCCAGACTCAAGCCCAAAACTTCAAGCTAAAGAGTGTTCGGGCTAGGCTTTTTTGGGTTGGAGAGATAACTTGGGTGGGCTGGCCCAATACTACAAATCTTAAGACCTAAGGCCAATTCTATGGGTATCAAGCCTGGCTTTAGGCTTTAGTATCGCGCTCGGGCTTCAATTTTAAGATTTAAGCCTAAATTTAAAGTCCAAAATTTAATTTAAAAATAGATTTTCTACTTAAAACATATTATATATAAAAAATTATATTATGATATTTTTAATACACTCAAAATACATCATAAATTTAAATTATAATAAAAAAATTATAAGTTTCATATTTGAAATATAATAAATTTGATCTTATTATATATATTAAATAGATAAATTATTCAATTGTATAACAATTTTTAAGATTCAGACTAGTAGTTGTTATACATATCTATACATACATAATATAAATAAATAATTATTAGTTTTTTTAATCATTTTTTTGTTAATTTTGATGTAGTTTATGATTTGGACTAACAATTATTTAGACATATAAAAAAATTATATATTATTCAATTGCATTGCAATTTTTAAAATTAAGACTAGTAGTTGTTATGCATATTTATACATACATAATATAAATAATTATTTTGTATCATTTTTTGTTAATTTTGTTATAGTTTATTATTTGGACCAATAATTATTTATACATATAAAAAAATTAAAATGAATTATATCGGACTAAAATGCGGGCATGACCTAAATGGACGGGTTATGAACTGTACTTCGGCCCATCCTAATAGGTAGCCCAATGGGTCAAATTTCGGGTCAAATATATACTAAAAAATATAAAAAAACTCGAGCTCAAACCAAGATGAAATTGAACAGTTTTAAACTTGAACCATATCGAACTCGAACTGAATTTGGACATAATATTTTTAAACAGGTTTGATCGAGTTTTGAATTTTCAGACATTTTTTTACATGGCTACCCATGGGTACACTATATATGACCCAGTAAAATACCCACCTGAATGGGATAAAATATGCATTGTTTGAAAAATTCAATATTAATCAATTTGAAAATGTGTACAATATTAATTACAAGCTAGCATCATAGCGATATGACCCATTTGTAAAATTAAAAAATTCAAATGAAAGGAGGACTCCCAGTCAATTTAAAGAAAAACGATGCCACAAAATATTGAAATTAATACTGCAGGGTAGGCTTGTCTTCTTAATTTTTTCCAAAATAAAAAAGGGCAGCGTGGTCAATAGGATATTGTGATTGAGAGTTTAATTATTTACTCAATAAATATGAAAATGAAAGGAAACCAGATTTAGGTTCTATACAACATCCAGAATTCACATCATTAGTAATTAAAAAAAATGGCTTCGAATAAGTTTTCATCAGTCATTTGGGTGGTTTTCTTGGTTTCTACGCTTCGAGCGGTAAGCAGCATTAATGGCATCAAAGGAATTGCTTGGCGCACTTCCAACGCTGCAACTCATATGAAATGCAAGCCTGCCTTCCCCTAAGCTCACAGCAGCTAAAGCATTTTGGACATATTCTCATTCGGACATTTAATTTTTGGGACTTGTTTGTTAATGTTTTTTTTTTCTGATTATTTTTTTATTTAAGATATTAAACATAAATAAACAATAAATTACTAATATGATAGCAATTAATAAATTTTAGTGAGGTTTGAGTCAGAACCATCTGATTTTTTAAAAATCATACCTTAAATTTTGACTTTTGATTTTTACATTTAAGCTTAGTTTTACCATTTTTTCAGTTCAAGTAATAGAATCAAAGACCATGATTTAAGATTTGATTTTAAAAAAATCAAATCATCCTAATATGAGACTAAGTGTAATATTTTAGCAAAAAAAAAAAAATAGACTAAGTGTAATAAACTTAATGTATTTCATTTGTTTTTGTTTCTATGTAATATTAGAGCATCTCTAATAGTGCTTTACTAGAGAATGTGCAATGCTGTATATGTGACATAAAAATTGACATTATTTAAATTTCAGTAGCATAAATGCATAATCAATTTAAAAGTTATAATTCAATAGTAATGGATACAAAGACTAATTATGATTATTAATTAATTATATATATATATATTTTTAAATATTTTTAGTTTTTGAACGAATTAGATTTTTAAAGAAAATTTTTTACTTTTTAAAAACTTAACAATGTCTAATAGATGACAGAAGTAGATATTCTTATTGACAATGTCTAAGCTATGTTAACTTGACATTAATTCTAGACATTACCATTGGAGAATATTTTTTTTAAAATATTGTTTAGGGATAAATGCACTTTAGTACCCTGTAGTTTGCTACACTTTCACATTAGGCCTTCAAAATTCAAGTGTATCACATTAAGCTTTCAATTTACATTTTTTGTTATATTAGGCTTTCAAATTTCAAGAGTATTACATTAAACCTTTAATTTACATTTTTTTGCCAATTTTCAATAATATAAATAAAAAATTATCTAATTTTCTTTTCATCTAAAACTTTTTATTTCATCCTAAATTAATAAAAAAAATTATAATGAATTTTTTTATCCTATATATTTTTCATTATGATATTTTTTTTATCCTAAATTGCTAAAAAAATTATTATGAAAATTTATTTTATAGGGTACTAAAGTGCATTTATCCCAAAAGGATAAGATTAAATAAATTTTCATGATAATTTTTTTAGCAATTTAGGATAAAAAAAAATTCATGATAATTTTTTTTTATTAATTTAGGATGAAATAAAAAGTTTTAGATGAAAAGAAAATTAGATGATTTTTTAGTTATATTATTAAAATTGGCAAAAAAATGTAAATTAAAGGCTTAATGTAATACACTTGAAATTTGAAGGCCTAATATAACATAAAATGTAAATTGAAGGCTTAATGTGATACACTTGAATCTTGAAGGCCTAATGTGGCATAAAATGTAAATTTGAGGCTTAATGTGATACATTTGAAACTTGAAGGCCTAATGTGAAAATTTAGCAAACTACAGAGTACTAAAGTGCATTTATTCTTATTGTTTATATTTATTTATGTAGTATATTAATTTTAACAATTTATATTTCATTAAAAATGCTCAAAGATGTGAAGAACAAGGACGTGACTAGTATGACCTTGTGGAAAAGGTAGATATCTGAGGGCTGGAGATCTAAGAGGTCACAAGTACCCTCGGCATGGTTGACTAATATCTATCCATTTTACATAAAATGCTTTCTCATTATATGATAAAGTATTATGTAATGTACTGTGATAGAAATAATAAAAAAAGTTTGGTGTTGTGCCCAATTTTTGGTGTCTACATATGCAAAGAGAAATAAATTGGTCAAAGAGGTGTGGGTGGAGTCACCGACATTCCCTTTCCAATGGTTAAGTCAACCTCTATTTTGATGAAACTTACCCTTCCACAAGAATAGCTCACTAACGTGAGCTTTCTCCTTGATAAAATGTAAAAAATGGGTGTGTGAGTATCTTTTGTGCCAAAAGGAAGAAGTAGTCGATCCTCGTGAGCGAGAGGAAAAAACAGAAAAAATAATCTTTTTTTTGGAAGGTGAGAGGGTGAAAAGCTTCTAACCTTTGGGACAAATTACCCGGTGGAGATTGTAGATATTAAAACCCTACTCCATTAGACAGTGACACATGGTACTGTATGGATAGGATAAGAGTTTTGCTACGTGGGAGTGGGCCTATTTTGAGGCTGATTTTTCTACCCCACACGTCAGATCCTTTTAAGTTGCTTTGGGGTGAGTCTAGTGGGCTTTGAGTCTCACCGATGGGTTAAGCTTCAAGATTTTTATCTCACTTTGTAAACTTAAGTGAGCCTAATGGTGCTCATACCAAATTCCCACAACATTATATGTGTTTTGATCATTTCAATGATCAGAAGGTATAATGGTTTAAAAATCTTTAACTAGGTGAATACACACACACACATATATATATATATATATAACTGTTAATATGGGCGACGTAGTTCATCACTCAATGGGCGACAATCCATATCAGCCGTCTGATGCATATATTCAGATGCATTGACCACGTAACTATGCACATCAGACGGCTGATATGGATTGTTGCCTNCTGATGCATATATTCAGATGCATTGACCGCGTAACTATGCACATCAGACGGCTGATATGGATTGTTGCCTATTAAATTGTGGGTTATGTTGTCCATATTAACAGTTCTGTATATATATATATATATCCATATGTATTACCCATTGATTAATTATAGTGCTTATGCATGTGGTTCTGAATTTTTAATACTTCACCAATGTCACCTTTGAAGGGTTATTTAGGGGTAAAAGCTATTCGTTGAGTTTGAATCCTTTCATTCCAAATATACAAAAACAAATAAATACTTCACCAAAGTTACAGGGTTGATGACGGACATGTTATCAATTTTCTGATTTTTTTTTTTTTTTGGAGAAACATAAACATAAAACGATGCAACAAATTATAAATATAAATTGGTTGATGACAGTTATCCATTTTGTATTTTCTTTTTCTAGAAACATAAAACGATGAGAACAAATTATAAATAAGTTCATGTTACCTTGGCATCAGCTCTAGATATGTTATTCTCTAGCAACAACGTTGAAAGTTTTGCATTTAATTAATATTGTTATATATATATATATATGGACCTACCGTTGAAACCCATGTATGTGCATTTTTTTTTTTTTTTTTTGATAATAAACCCATGTGTGTGCATGAACATGGTACAACATATACAAAATAATTTTTTTTTTGGTGAATTGTAAAAACAAAATAATTGAATGCAATAAGAAAATAAAATAAAATTGATTAATTGGACATTTAAATTCCAATAAGAAATCATTATTTTTTATTTTTTTATAATTGAAGCGTAAAACATTACTTGATTCATGCTGTCATCTCCTAGCTAGAGGAGTTATTTTTCATACCTTACTTGATGAAATATTCCAACAATTAAAAATTGCCGCCCTTGGAGAAAACCACTTATTTTATTTGCAAAGAATCTGAATTTGAATCTCAAATCTAAGTCAAATATATATATATAGAACTGTTAATATTTGCGACGTAGCCCATCATTCAATGGGCGACAGTTTATATCAGTCGTCTGATATGTATATTCAGATGCATTAACTGCATAAATATGCATATCGGACAGCTGATATGAAACTGTCGCTCATTGAGTAATAGACTACGTCGCCCATGTTAGAATTTATATATATATATATATATATATATCTTTGAGAATACATTACTAATTTCGCTTGCACAACATAAGGATGTTAATAATGATAATGTTAATAACTATGGCATACAACTGGAAGGAGATGAGCGGACTGATCATCGACCTAATTAACTATATTCACCTTAATTTTGACTAAATTAATGGTTTGAATTAATTTTTTTTGATAAGGAATGACAAAATACACAATCAAATTTTCTACAATATCACAAATCCCATTTATATTTATTGCAGTCAATGAAAATTATTGAAACTCTTAGATAATCCTGTTTTTTTTTTTTTTTTTTTTTTTTAGGATGCGCCATTGGAGACTAATTGATCGGACGGCCGGTTTCCCTAGGACATTTTAAGTCAATAATTGTTAATTTTTGGGAATTGGGTTGAATAAAGCTGGATATCTATAGCTTGGCTAGCTAGCAAAAGTAATTAGACCCAAAACCAAAAAAAAAAAAAATGGCTTCTGAAAAGCTACCGATGATTTGGGAGGCTTTATTGGTAGCTTTGCTTCTGCTTGGCCCTGCGTCATCAAGGAAAAGGCTTGGTATTTCCAAGACTCCCATCATGAATTCTAAGGAAAATCCTTCCCTGCAATTAGTTGTAGCAAAGCTTATACCAAACCCATACTAAACAAGAATAAGAATAAAAGCCTATTATATGATTATATCCTTTCTTTCTTTCTTTTTACTTTTTATTTTAATTTTAATTTTAATTTTAATTTTTTGAGTGTTGATGGATTTCTTATTTCTATGATCAGATGGGAAGGAGGGACTCTTTCGAAATGTTCCTTATCGAAAAGGTAGAGATCTCATCTCCAGTACTGATCCCAAAAGGGCATAACTATTCTAATGGATAATTCTTCCAGTTTCCTGGATGATGTATTAATTGATTGCATGATATGGAATTCTATGCCATGCGTATACATGGTGTATGATATATGCACACATATACATATACATATGATGTAAAAGGAAAGAGGCTTCGCTGTTTGTGTTTAATTTCTACTAATTAGACGGAGATCAACGTAATTAATTTACATATATGTCATATATTTGATGAGTAAATTTAGTGTCTAATTTCGCATCCATGTATGATTTTCCTGTATTGATAAATAAATAAAAGGTTTAGTTGATTGCAACTGAGAAATATTAGTGGCAAAGGTGCGGTAGTAGGAATATTGCAAAGCCAATTTGATTCAATTCTGTGAAATATGAGCGCACCGAAGCTTATATATGGTCATCTGGCTGAGAGCTTTGCAGTCCCTTTGCGAATGAATATTCTATAAGAATCAAAGTACTGATTACTAAAAATCACCTCATATAATTGTTGAGAAATTTGACCTAACAATTAACTCTCCTCCAAGGACAAATTAAATTGGAAAAAAACTTTCATTTTTAAAACTTATAATTCTAAGTTTATTTATTTTGACAAAAATATCATTAGTCATTGGATTTTCCAAGATATTCGAAATTTTCGAACTTTTTCAAAAAATGTAAGGCCTGTTCGTTAGTTAATGTTTTAATTTCTAAAATAATTTTTATAAATCAATTTTGTAAAATGAAAATGGTAAATTAGATTTGTATTTTTAAAATTTAAAAATATATTTGGTAATATATCTAAAAATATTTTATGAAATTAAAAATGAAAATGATAAATATTATTCATATTAATTTGTACGTATGGGAGATGCTATTATCAGGAAGTCTTGATAAAATTTCCATAAGGGCTATCACATTCATTTTTAGTGATAAAACTGAAAAATATTGTTATTAAAAATAAATTATTCAGTGACGATAATTTTAAAACTTATCACTACACAAACTTTTTAGTGATAGTTATAATGGTCAAATTGTCTTGTTCTAATAATAGTATTACTCATATAATGTTAAATATGGTGTGTTTGTGTGTGTTTATATATATATTTAATAAATTTAAAAGAAAATGATTAATATAAACTCTCTACCACGTACGTTTTTTAAAATCTTTTATATTTTAGAAATTTTTTTCAATTTTTTTCCAGATTCATATTTAAAAAATAGTTGCAGAATCCACTTTTGATCATTTTTCAATTTGTAAAATTAAAACCATTTTGCAAAATGGTATACAACACATCATACTTTCTGCTTCATTTTTTGAAGAGGCTTCCTTTATAAAAAAATAAAAATAAATAATACATACTCTTTGTCTTATTTTTAAAAGTTCAAAAACTGGAGGGTTTATATATATATATATATATATAAAAGCCAGTCTATTATTAGATATACTTGTTAAGTTATGAAATTCAATAGCCAAGATTAAATGATAAATAAAAGATAAACAATTTAGATTATTAAAAATTCTTGATAATTTACTTATTCACTTATCATCTTTAATTTTATTACATAATTTCAACCATTAAATTCCATACTTTAACATAACTATTATATGGTATACTTAATAATAGTCTAACATATATATATATATATATATATATAATGCACTCCCTATTTCAAAGGGTATTTTTGATTAAAAAATAGAAAAGGTTAAATTAACCTATAATTTTTTAAATGACGGTCATTTAATTTTCAAATATACCTTTGAAAGAGGATTATTAGATGAATGATATTAATTGATTGTATTGTCATGATCAATATATTTAATTAACCATTCGCTTAGTATCTAAGAAAAAACGGTATTGACCATGTGACGGTTCTATTGGCACAAGTAGAACCAACAGTACAACTGATGCTAATATTAATAATATACAGAAGGAAAAAAAATTGATATATATGCTTTTTATTGTTTATCTAAGAAAGCTGATATATGTGCTAGTCTTTTTCTTTTCTTTTTTTGATGAATTAATATACATGTGATAGTCGCCTGCACGGATGTACAAACTATATATATGTATACAGTTCATGGAATAAGTAAGATATTTAATTCAGTTAGCAAAAAAAAAAAAAAGTAAGATATTTAATTTAGTCAACGTGACGGTTTGAGATCTATTTATTTATTTATTTTATTAATAGTTAATTAATGGCATGGGTTAGACATATGACCGACTAGATCTTGTAAATTTTGTGAACATCGATCATGGCTATGAATCTTTCAAAATTGTCAATTTCACATCCCCAGCCGTACGATAATGTGCTGACCTATATGCATTATTTCCAATTACGTATAATATTAAAGTCCACCGCTTTACTTATTATTTTTTCCCTTTTAATACGGCAATCAAGTAATCAATATAATTATTTTTGAATATTTTGATAATGTCAAGTTTATAATTATTATTTTTTTTAATCAGGATTATCTAAATTAAAAGGGAAGGGTATGATCCAAAATCCACAATCTCCAAGGTGTGAGAATACTACTATATCAATCTCACTTGTCTTTTAATTATAAATGATTTGGAGGAAGGTATATTCATCTTTTCATTAATAATTATGAAGTTTTAACTGGGTAGTTAAATAAGCAATGAGTAGATCTCCACTTTTATATGATAAAATTATAATGCTCCTTTTGCCTGAATTGTTTGTGACGAAGCCATACGTTGAAGATGATACATTCCCTTGCCGTTTTCAAATATGGCATTCGTAGTTTTGATATATATTTTTTTGGTCAATTGATACATCAGTATCGAAGTACTACATTTTATTTTTTAATCCGGTTCGAACTGCATAGGCCCATGAATGGATAAAGCTTTTACAGCGCAAATATATTTTATCCACAAAACTTGAATCTAAAACCTTACTTTAAGGAAAAATATACATAACCATCCATCACAACTTGCGTAGGTGTGGTTTTGATATTTTGATTCTTTGTTATCTTTGCAAGTCCTTTTGACTTTGATTGGTTAATACTTTTAGTGAAATGGATCTGTAGATGTGGCAAGCTGTTTAATGAAAATGTGGGTTTCATGCATACAAGCTTCTTGCTTGCCACGTGGTTTTAGGCCCCATTGACCAACTATTTCAATCCATAAACACTTAGCCCCCCAAAAACAGCTTTTCTAACTATTTTTGGCCAGCCTAGAGAAACAACAATATATTAGCCATGATAGCCTCAGCCTATACAAATTCCCAACCACAACCTCAATCTAAAATTCCAACCCAGTACAACAACTTATGGAGCAATACAAAACCATAGCTCCAAAAGAGCTACCAAACTGCTTATACCTCCTATGAAAAAAGTCAAGACAACATTAACCTAATCCCATATGCATCCATACCTAATTTGTTTCACTATAGAATGAATCCCAAAGAAGCAGTCATTTTACAACAATTGGTTGATGAACAGTTACAAAAACACCTAATTTGAGTGAGTTTAAGCCTCTATGTTTTGCCTGCATTGATTCTCTTAAGAAATATGGTCATTGGAAGATGTGTGTTGATAGTATTAGCTATCAACAAGATTACAATCAAGTATAGGTTTCTCATACTTAGGCTTCAAGACATGTTGGACAAATTGGGGAGTGCACAACTGTTTTCTAAGATGGACTTAAGGAGTGGATTCCATCAAATTCGAATTAGGCCTTGAAATGAGTGGGAAACAACATTCATGACTCAAAGAACTGTTGTAAAAGTTACAAGTGATGTCATTTGGACTATGTAATGCATGCACCTAGCACTTTCATGAGGTTCATAAATCAAGTTCTAAAGCCATTCACATGTAAATTTATTATGGTTTACTTTGATGAAATTCTCATCTACAATCATACAGAGGATGACAAGTGTTCCAAGTGTTACAAGACAACAAATTGTACCTTAACCTGAAGAAATGTGACTTGAATTACTATTTTTAGGATTTGTGATCAACAAACAATGTATAAAAACTGACCCGCAATGTTCAAGCCATTAAAGATTGAAAAACTCCAACTTCAACCACTGAAGTGAGAATTTTTCACGGTTTGGCAACTTTTTACAGAATGTTTATTAAAGTTTAGTACCATTAATATTGAACTAATTATAGATTCTTTGAAGAAAAGTAAGTTCATATGGGGCCCTAAACAGAATGAGAGCTTTGAATTATTAAAGACAAAGCTGCGGAAGATCATGTCTTGGTTTTACCAGACTTTAAGAAAGTATTTAAGCTTGAGACTGATGCTTCCAAGATTGGAATTGGTGCTATGTTAACTTAAGAGGATAGACCAATTTAGTATTTTAGTGAAAAATTGATTGAAGCTTTACAAAAATGGTCAGCTTATGTTCAAGAACTCTACACAATAGTTAGGAAATTCAAACAATGGGACCACAACCTAATTGCTAAATAATTTATCATCCATAGTAACTACAAGGATTTACAATTAATTCAATCTTAAAACTGGACTAATTCAGTGTGTGTTAGGTGGATTGAAACTATGTGAAAGTTCCCTTTTGTGCTCAATTTGGTACATTGAACAAAATTGTTGATGCACTGAGTAGGAAGGTGGATCTACTAACCACAGTCAGCACTCAAGTAATTAGCTTTGACTTGATTAAGGATTTATATCCAAATGATGTGGAATTAAGCCAAATGACACAAGTGCAACATACATGAGCTAGCTTGGAATTTTCACTTACACAATGGCTTTCTCTTGTTTACAATTGTCTATTCCTAATTGTTCATTCATAACTCAATTAATTTAAGAGTTGCACTTTAGTGGACTAGCTGATCAAGACAGCTACCCTAGTTGAAGACAAATCCTATTTGCCCCAACTTAACCGAGATGTCACTCAATTCATGCAAAGATGTGGAGTTTGTCAAAGTGCCAAGAGTCAATCATAGAACACATGCCTT
Organism: Ochetophila trinervis; assembly: GCA_003254975.1. Taxonomy (NCBI): domain Eukaryota; kingdom Viridiplantae; phylum Streptophyta; class Magnoliopsida; order Rosales; family Rhamnaceae; genus Ochetophila; species Ochetophila trinervis. The sequence goes on from QANX01005588.1 coordinate 90,697, forward strand.
TATACCCTTATTTCTATTCCTCAGACCATATGGGAAGACTTATCCATCAATTTCATCTGCTTACCTATGAAACAGAGAAAATTTGATTCAATCCTAGCTGTAGCCGATATTCTATAAGATGGCACATTTCCTACCTTGCAAGAAAGCCATTAATTGATACTCCCTGTGTGCCAAATCTCTTCTTCAAAAAAATTGTGATGCATTCCTAAAAAAATCATCTCAGACATGGATGTCAAATTTATTAGCCACTTTGGAGGACTCTATCGAAAAAGTTTGAACACTATGTTACAATTAAGTAGTACCTATCACTTCCAAATTGATGGCCAGACCAAAGTAGTCAACAACACCTTAGAAAATATGTTTCAAAGCTTGGCTGATGATATGCCAAAATAGTGAGATTTAGCCCTTGCTCAAGCTGAATTTGCTTATAACAACATGACCAATAGGTCCACAAGTTTGTGCCTTTTTGCTATTTGTCTATACTAAAGTTCCTAATCACACGGTAAATTTAGCAGCTAATCCTAGTAGGAACAACATCCCAGTGAGTAATTTGGCTCAACAAATCGTTGAAACTCATTAGAAAGTTTCACAAGCACTAGGTGAATCAAATCAGAAATATAAAAATGATGCAGATCAAAATTGAAAATTCAAATCGTTCAATGGAGGAGATCTGATCATAGTGCATCTCTAAAAAGAAATGTTTCCAATGGGTACTTATAACGAATTTAAAGCTAAGAAGATGGGTCCATTCCGCATATTGAAGAAGATTGAGGACAATGCCTGTGGGGTTGATCTTCCAACAGATCTGAAGATTTCTAGCACTTTTAACGTTGCAAACATTCTTGGAAAAAAGATATATAACTTTTGTACTGGTTTAAAAATATCAAATAGTTTTAGCCTTATAGGGGATTCAAACCTTGGGCATAAAAATCACAGAATCGAATCGCCCATCTGATTCAATATATGAAATAAATAAATAAAAACTAACCAAGATTTATAAGGACGTACGGACAATGTGAAACTAATTGAGCAATAATTAATAAATAAAATGGGGGATGTAAATAAGAGATGGATATGGATTAGAAAATTAAGATCATAAAGGAACATGAGAAAATCCTGAGTCCACATGATAGGATTTTTGAGATCCTAAGAGTTATTGTGGCGGTGCACAGCCAAATTGTAATATCTTAGGGTGAATGCAACCCAAATATCCATCACATCCAAACACTGTGTATATCCCAATGAGATTTTTAAATATAAACCAACATTCACTTTCGTTGATTCTTCCAATTTCCAACCAAGAATACGCGTTTATAAGTGTGTATATATATATACACACACACACACAAAGGTATTGATTGGATCATATATATTTGTATATGATCCTAAGCATCCAGCAAACCATGGATCTAATTACTTGATCTTGTTACTTGGGTCGGTCGTCGGTGCCATATTTTCTGTTATACGATACCTTTGTTATAATAATAAAAAACAAAATAAAAATAAAAAACAAAAAAACAAAAGAACAAACAAAAAGAAAACAATTTGGTAATTTAACATGCGGAGCATTGACATTTTATTTGACTTTTTATCAATGTCAACCTCAGTCGAGGAAGATTAATTTTCAAGACAGTAATGCTACATAAATAAGTTCTACTTTTAAAAAATTCATTGACTTATAATATTAGAAGGAAAAAAATAAATAAATACATTGTTGACAGATTTTTAATGTCAAACATCATTTATAGTTTTTAGGTAGTAGTTACTCTGTTCGAATCAACAAACCCTTATTAATTAAAACATACTCTTTTAATTGTTCTCCATGCCTTCAAATTCTTGCTTCATAAATAATGTCATAATGCCACCGATCAAGTTGACTTCAATTATGATAGTTGACTTTTTTCTCAATAAAAAAGAAAAAAAAAATGTCTCGTGTAGTATCATAGACATTATATCATAAAGTATTTGCCACAAAGTATTATATCAATGTAATCATTCGAAACAATAACAGTGCATATTAAAATTTAAATTTTAACTTCTAGATCTGCATATATAAAGATTGAGCTAACTTTTTACCGTAAAGCTACAAATTTCGGTGGTGTCCGAAATGTTTGTATATCATATATATTAGTTTTCATGTATAAATAAAAGACATAATAAAAGCTTGCTCTAAAAGGGTGCAACAAGATAGCTGCCTTTGGATGATGAATTGGGCCATTTTTGATAAAATCCCTAGAGACATGGAAGATCCCTTGCTTTGATTTGTACTTGGAATAATTTAATGGAACAACTTCACATCTTCTTCTTTTATTTTTCTTTTCTTTTTTTGGTAAAACCTTCACATCTTCTCTTGTTAACTCCCCCAAACACAAATAATAATATTAATTTATAATTGCTTATAGTCCTAAAATATTCTATGTGGTTCAAGTATCTTATGGAAACAGTACTAAACCATCTTGACTTCAAATGTGCATATAAATAGTTGAATAAACAGTCTTCATTTTCATTTGTGGGTGTTCAAGAGAAAGAGAAACAATATTGAGAGAGAGAGAGAGAGAGATGAGGAGTAGTCAGGTGAGGTTGAATAGTGGGATAACAATGCCTGTCATTGGATTGGGAACTTTTTCTTTCCAAAATGATAGGGAGACAACAGAATCAGCCATCCATATGGCCATCAAGGTACTATCCGTACCACACTAATTGTCCCCTTCTTTTCTCTTCTTCTTCTTCCTATTTTCTTTATTATTTACATCCTCCTCATCTTCACTTCCTAACTCTAATTAAGTTCCTTAGCACTCAAACCCCACTCCAAACTTAAATTTTTCTCACCCTCCAATGTAGGCTCTAGTGGGTTAAATATATATGAAAGAAATTAAGGACATCAAAATTGTTTTACCCACTTGATCAAAAGGAAAAAAAGTTCTTAAACTATATATCAAAATAAAAAAGCCTAGAGATTCACCATATCAGTTTAGAAAAAGAAAAAAAATTGGTTCAGAACCAGTGATATTTATTTTTTTCATTGTCTTTCATGCCCAATTAAATTTGCATCAGATTGCAGCTAATTGATATGTTAATTCAATGTTTTTGAGGTTGATTTTTGCACTGTGTATATGCAGATGGGGTACAGGCATTTTGATACGGCAAAGATATATGGTTCAGAACCAGCTGTGGGAAACGCCTTGACAGAAGCAATTCTAACCGGGACAGTAGAGAGAAAGGACATATTCGTCACATCGAAGCTGTGGGGAAGTGATCACCATGACCCTGTTGCTGGCCTCAAACAAACTCTAAAGTAAGCACATGCATATCGATATCGTCAACAACCCTCTACCATACTATATTAAACTAGCATTAATTTAATATTTTATTAGTCTAATTAAATGTAATTCATTAGATATTTTACATTTATTATATGTAATTAAGCGATAATCAGACAATTTAAACTATATGATATCATTCAATAGAATAAAATTTATTAAAGTAGCTTTTTCTAATCTATATATATTATATAAATACTGCAACCTTCATGTGGGTGTATCGTCTCAGCTGCCATGCAAATGGTCTAAATTTTGGGCAGGATCTCTTGAGATTCTCATTTGTCTAGTTTCAGGGTCTACAGGCCAATGATGAAAACAGTGAGGAAAAATCAGAATCTTGATATGTTGCTAGGATTTTGAGAATCTCAGAAAGAAAAAGGCAAAATATTTGAGATCTAAATAAAATAAACCCAAAATATACATATAGTTGAAGATGTTTTGTCTAATGTACGGAAACGTATTGATAAATGAGATTCTGAATTCATGTACTTTATAGGAACTTGGATATGGAGCATGTGGACATGTATCTGGTGCACTGGCCAGTGAAGTTGAAGCCATGGGCTCGGTATGCAATTCCTAGTGAAGACGAATTTGAAAAATTAGAGCTCGAGAACACCTGGGCTGGGATGGAAAAGTGCCTCGACTTGGGACTCTGTAGGTGTATTGGGGTCAGCAATTTCTCTTCAAAGAAGATTGAGTCGCTTTTGGACTATGCCTCTGTGCCTCCGGCTGTCAATCAGGTATTTATTTACTAATATTTTTTATTATAAAGTCGTAAATGCATTCTTCTATTCTGGAATTGCTAAGGGTCATAATGAGGAAATTTTTAATTATTTATTTGAGGCTTAGTTTTCTGAAACAGAGAAAAACTTCTAGAGAAAAGAAAAAGTGCAAAGAGGAATCGGGTTTTGTATGAAAAGTTGTAAGCATTGAAAATTAAAAATAAAAAGACGTGTGTCAAAATTCGTGAGGTTAGGTTTGAAATTGACTTTCTCTCTCCCCGCATGCATGAAAAAAGCCACAGGTCTATATGGCTGTAATCAACCACTATTGAGAAGTATCCAATAATTTAGCATTTTTTTTCCATTATTATTTTTTCTTTTTTCTTTTTGTTATCTGTCTAAATCAATCCTGAATTAGGAAGCATAAACATTCAACATCCAACAGTTAAAATGAGAATTAGGAAAATCCTTTTTATTAGTTTTTATATATATATATATATATAAGAATAATTTTTCTTTCCTCTAATACGATCACTTTAAATGGACAGGTGGAAATGCATCCAATGTGGAGGCAAGCAAAACTCCGAGAGGTCTGTGGGGACCACAAAATCCATGTAAGTGCTTATTCACCACTTGGTGGGCCCGGAAATTCATGGGGATCAACGGCCGTGGTGGATAACCAAGTCATCCAATCCATCGCTCTTAAACGCAAAGCTACCCCAGCTCAGGTACACATCAATTAACAAACTGTAAAAGTTTAACCTTTTTAAAAAAATAGATTAATAAATAATCTGGCTTGAGCTATTACTTCGTAATATCTTAATTAAGTTGCAATTGCGCTGAAATTTGTAATTAAAAATATAATTTGTGCAGGTAGCTCTAAAATGGGGATTATCAAAGGGAGCAAGTGTAATTGTGAAAAGCTTTAATGAAGATAGGTTGAAGGAGAATATCGGAGCCCTTGATTTGAAATTGGACGATCAAGATTACCTCCAGATTGACAAACTGGAGGAAAGGAAGATCATGAGGGGAGAGTTTCTGGTCAATGAAACTACAAGCCCATACAAGTCAATTCAAGAACTTTGGGACGACGAGATTTAATGTATTTTATAATGTTGTAAAACTCTCACTTCCAGTTAATTTACTTGCCAATCCATATAGCATCTTCTACTTTATATTCTTCTATTGTCTGTCAATTCAGAATGCTGAGTTTTACCAAAAAAAAAATTTCAGAATGCTGAAACCAATAGTGTATATGAAATTAAACAAACTTAATGGCTCTCAGAGAAAAAGCAAGTTCCATGTGAATCAAAAAAATAAACTTAATAGAATGCCAATCAAGGACATTGCATCATCTCACAAGATCTTTAGGCTAGGGGTATTTTTTCCATTCAAATAAAAAAAAAAAAAATTAAAAATGCATCTCGTACATATTAGTATGAAAATTCGCATCGAGAATTGTATTCTATTTTCTTTTTTTCTTGTCCCTTTTTCCAGGAACACAAAATACATATTTGAGTAGAATTTTTTTTTTTAATTTTTGATTGGATAATGTAGTAATAAATGTTTAATATGAACGTCATCAAAATTTTATTTTTTAATGGTCACAACTAAATAATACCCTCCACTGTAGTGGGCTCTCTTGGCTTGTACAAACATTAAGAGGAGTATAATTGTATAATTTAGCCAACCACTTCATGCAGACCGGCTAGTTTCTGTAAAGCATGTCATTTGGTCCCCTATTAAGTAGCTCAGCTTTGGATAAGTCCAGGTCGGATTACAAGATGCTGGGGCATATAAACTTGGAGAAGTAACATAGAAACTTCGTACGTCTTACAGAATGTTAGCTCAGAACAGGCTCTCCTGGAAGCCCTTGTAAATAGCATGTTGCCCTTCTGTTTTCTGAAATTCTGATCTTCATCATCCAGCTGATTAGCCATGGCAGTTTCTTTCAGAATATCATACTGGTCCTTGTTCTATTCAATTGAGCATGAATCATTAAAATCACACCTGCAAAAAATTGCCTTCAAAGACTAAACAAAGCACCAAAAACCAATGTCGAACAGCCAATTTTCTTCTTTGTTCATTTCATTTTGGCTGGTGTTATTGCCATGTTAGAAAACACATTTGACACATGAATTAAATGCCTTCTTTCATTGAATTCTGATTTTTTCCTCTAGGGTTGGCCCGGTTTCTCTTTAAAAATCATAATGCAAAATGGTGGCTGGGTTTTAATACCATTGGGTCAGGGCTTGAAAAGAGATTAAGAATGTATAAAACCATAGAAAATGGATGGCATTAAAATTATACATACATATATATACATATACATATATATATATATATATATATATTCCTGTTAGGTTAAGAAAATGGTGGTGAATAGGAATTGAACAAAAGAAACGTGCAGTGCAGTGCAGTGCAGTGCAGTGGAGGAAAAAGTTCAGATTGAAAGAAAGAAGGCAAATCCTCGAGGCAAAAGTGTTTTTTCACCATGGCAATGATGCCCCTCCATCTTTTTGCACCTTAAACTTTCTACTAAAGTACAACATTTGCATGCCGAGAAGAAATTAATTGCATTGGAACAATATACTGTCATTCAAATCCTAATTGGATAGATACAACTCCAATGGATGGAAAATTTTAATTGAAGCAATAAAACTTTTTCATAATATTTTAGCTCATAGGGTGTGTATGAAATACAGTAAACTGTTATACACATGCAGGTATGAAATTCATATGTGGAAAATCCAACTCTACTTGCCTCGAATTAACCAGTGCATGTAAAGCTAATTCCCACCAAACTGCCTAACATTGTCATTGGACACTGATGAAATTCCTTGCTCAATGCACTGGAGAAATAACAAAAACTCAGGAGAAAAAAATTGCGATAACAGTACAACTGATTTAGAAGGAGAAAAATAAAATTTAAATATCTAGAATCAATTTAGAAAATTTTAAAATAATTGAGGTGCTTATTTTTAATAACAAAGACATGGAAGAAACAGACAATTAAAAAAATAAAAGATAAACAGAAACAAAATGCCACATTGAATGAAGACAATTTTTTTTTCCCCTTTTTTTAATCTTTTTGAAAGGATTAAAGTGCATGATGTGCAAGTTGCCTTTTCATAAAAGACAGATTAAATTTTCACATTGAACCCACAAATGCTTGTACTATTTGTTTTATCTAAATCACTTCCACACGCTTGATCCAGCTCCAATTGTTCGACAAGATACTCTCTGAGGAATACATTGTATCCTAAAGACTCAGAATGTAGAACAATGGTTATAGCTAATCTTGGCATGCAGAGTACATCAAAAGCGCCTTGAAGAAACATAAAATGAAATGGATTCTAATAAATATTTCAGAAACCCAAATTTATTGGACTAGTTGTTTCAGCTATTTTTCCCATTTCAAGGTTAATGTCTTCTTACCTTGATCCATTCTAATTACCAGCACCACAATATTCAATTTGCAAGTCAAATTCGAGGATTTCAAAAAAGTAGAATCCAACATTAATAGCAAAGTTAAAAAAACTAACATACGAGATGGACACTTCAAAAGTAGAAGCCAATATTCTTCATGGGACCAAAACATCATGAGAAAGAATTATTAAAATTTGATGGTAAGATTAAGATGTGAGGAACTAATTTGTCTAGCTGTCTCATTTTCCAGCTACCATTGTTATTAAGTTTGTCAAACATTCTTGTTGATGAAGACATAATGCAACAGCATGGACTAAAATATCAAATTAGTCTAGATTGAAAAAGCACTAAGATGGCTTGAACATAAATTTTTAAAATATTAATAAAGAAGTATACCTGGAGAAGATATGCATGTAACCAATCCAATGTTTGAGGGAATGTGGTTGCTGATATATTGACCACTGTCAAACCCTGTTCAAAGAAAACCAAATAATAATAATTAAAAAAAAAAAATCCTACAGTAGCCCCATAGAAATCTTGCCCTGACAGTAATGGCGTATAGAGGTCTGTGGTCCTTGGGAATAGTAGACTTCCAAAATCCCAATGTTTAAGACTTCCTAATTATTCCCAAATTCAGAAATATGGCCTTGCCGGATTAGGAATGCATGGCAAGACAACCAACAAAATTTAGAATGGTTTTCTACTGGATTTAAGCTCCCTTCAGTATATGAAAACAATACTCAGCTAAACCAATACTTACCAACCATTAAATTTGTTCTTTAATCATTGCTAAAAATGCTTAATAATGGAAACTCTGATTGACTATCACCCAGCGAACCATACGAAACAGACACAAAGGTTGCACCTGTGACTTTTCTTGGGCTAGAAAAGGAGCATACCTGTGACTTGAATGAGCATAAATAGTTCTGGATGGTTTTCAAGTTGGCTATCAGCTTATTTTTATCCTGAAAGAAAAAGGCGGAGATGGAGGCAGTCAGGACCAAAATTTTGTTATGTAATAAACTATCTAGAAACCAAGCAACCCAAGCAACAGCAAGGTCTATTGAAGAATTGTTCAAAGATCACTTAAGAGAAAATAGAAATAAAAGAAATTACATTAGATCAAGAAATCAGGATGCTGCATAAAAACCTAGCTCTAAAATGTGCAAAAGGCAAGTGGATGAATGCACCATTTGAGAGTCCAACAGCATCATTTGTAAGCAAAAGTAACTCTTTAAGTCTACCACAAAAAAACAAATAAAATAAAATAAAATAAGTACTTCATAGTTCTAGGAATGTACCCAACTTAAATTCAAGGAAAATTCTTCACTGGTACACAATAGTACAACAAAAATATTCTTTGCTGATGAGGCAGCTTGTTATTAGTTATTACAATGAACACTTGCAAGCATTTAAACACATACAGGATAAAAACAAATTTTAAAGCAGATTTTATTGGAAAAACATCAATAAATGCAACCAATTAAACAAATTAGTTAACATTTTTTACAAGGTTAAGATAAGATTCTATGTCATGTTTTATGGATCTTTTATATGTAACTCCATATGGTTTATTCATACTAGCATGTAATATGAACAATTGCTACAAGTGTATACACTTGAGTGATTTGACAATGGTACAATTACAAAATACAGTACATATCATCAATACCTGGACTAGAGATTTATCATTAAATGTACGAGTTGAGATCCATTCCTCAAGCAATGCCTGGTATTTGAAGATCAGATTTTTTAGAAAGTGCATGATATAGAGTGAAAACAAACAATTGGTTAACATAATTCCACTAAACTGAAGCAACTATCATGCATCATCGTTAAGAACATAAAAAATACTATACAAATTATTTACCGAGAAGAAAAGATATCACATCAAGTAACACACTAACTGAAGATGTAGTGAACAATTAATTGTGTTTGAACATAGCTTTTTTGCTGATTTAAGCAATATATGTTAAAGCTAAATCATACACTGGAATGAAGAGATGATTTTAAGAAAAACTAGGGAAACAACAATCCAGTAAATTTGCATGGGATTTCAGAGAACAAAGCAATGACAGTAACCGTTCTATACCTTTCTACAACATGGTGATTAATTACTATCTGTGCTTATCAGTTATCAGTTATCAGTTATCAACTCACTACAAAATGAAAATTAATGGCATCAACCATTACTTCACAACTGTTTCTGGACGGATTTGCACATCAAATGAAGAAAAGAATCTGAAGCAACAAGTGGTAAGACTTTTCATGCAATTTACCGATCAAGTGGAGAAATAACAATAACATGCACATAGCACATAATAATTGGAAAAGGAAACTTCATAGAAGATTCTGGAAATCTGGAACTTGAGAACACCTTATGGTCAAATTCAGCCATTTTCAGCACTAAAGGTACAATTATTGCGTCAGCACCAGACTTTTCTTTCATAATTGAAGTATTTTTATTCGTATCTGGATCTTTAAGAGTTTCACCTGCATGAACAAAAAGTAGTAAGCAACATCTCCTAGGTCGTGGTCTTTATTTCTTCTGTTAAAATATTTATATGATTAAATGATATAAATGTCAACATAAATAAAATATGCCTGGAAGAAAATGGTACTTGTGACCAGAACTCAGAGTGGGAGTTAACCTTTATTCTGTGAAACACTTCCTGCTAAATCAATAGCGTCTAAATAATTTGCGACTTTGTTAACCTTATTGGTTAGTATTTCTTCTTCTAAACTGACATGCTCTGTACATTTGCTAACTTCACTGTTGCTTTCAGGAACACTTAAAAAATTACTTTCCAATAGTGAATTAGCATCATCAGATGAAATGGGTGCAGGATTTGCCTCCTGATCTTTTTTTTCCACTGCAGATGTTGACTTATTCTCATCATCCATTAGATATATACTTGGATCCAAATGTATTCCCTGTTATTATATCATCAAAAGGAACAACGGAGATCAACCAACTTGAGATTAAGGTGCTATGGGCACAGGACATTGTTATCATGAATTAATTAAGACAGGTACATCACAAGTATGATCAATGTTAATCCACATTTAATATTCACAACAGCCAAAATAAAAAAGTTCATAATTGGCATGCGCTAGAAATCCTACATCATACTTTTAAAATCATTAATTCAACATTCGTTGCAGCAATATCATCTTTTTTCGAAACTTAATATTGGACACTTGAGGCGAGAATTCACCGCCATTAATTTTAACTGAACCAAAACAGCTGCACAGCCCAAATAGAATAAAACAAAAGTCCAAACAGGTAAGCACCCAGGTAAGCAACAACTATAATGAACACACCTGACCAACCACACCTGCTCATATATATCCTCGTGAAAAGCCTCGCTACCAGAGATTTTAATTAACTATTCTAGCCTATGATGAAAACCAATCTCACTAAAAATAAACATCAATTCATGATGTAAGCTCAGCTTGTAGCTCAATTCTTGAAGTAAGCTCAGCCTCAGATTGTAGTCTCCCTTATCACATGATAGCATGATTAAAATAGTAAGATAATGTGACAACATTTCCTCAGTCACTTATTAAATATAGTGCAAATAAATAAGAACCTAATGGCATCCAACAAGCATAGAGTGATTTCATTTTTCAAAATTTCAAAACAGATTATCAACCTTGTTATTAGCAAAAATGAGACTGCAAAGAATGAAATAGAAAGAAATGTATCTTTTATTTACAGACAACAATCAGATTAGATAATAAATGCCACCCACAAAATGAAAAGGTCAACTCACCTCGATTATTATTGGTTTTCCATCTTTCATTGCTTTCTTCAGATCGCCAGCCAAACCTAGAAGCCCATATTACGCACATATAATTGATTAAATAACGTCCAGAAATAATAAACAAAATTTGTTGCACTGAAGAAAGCAGTTCCGGGAAGGGCATGCTTTCACATACTCAAAATCTATTTTGATAATATAACAGCATTTGAAAATTTTGTCTCAATAACAAAGTAGTATAGCGGATACCTTTACGAACAATTCTGCATTCCCTGCAAAATTCAGTAATTAACTCCTCAGAGGAGCTGAAATCCCGTGCCCATACAGGACTGGATGTCAATGGTGCACTGAATTGGAAATAAGTAAAGAATAAGCACTTTGACATTGTTTGTGTAGGCAAAAAGCTTAAGTCTAACTGCAATAGGTATTCATTTTAAATACAGAACCATGTTTGAAATAGCATTATCATTCCTCATGAAGTTTTCCAAATAGTTTCTAATATTAAATATATCAATGTTCAAATTAGAATTAGAGATCTTGAGAAGTACTCTGTAGATGTGCGCAGCAACTCATATACCATATCTGTCTGTAACAATTAACAAAATAATGGGATCAGAGCAATCCGAATTGATAGTGTAGATGAGAGAGAGAGATAAAAACCTGCAAGACATTTGGCAAATTTAGCCTCTGTGCAAGTTGAGTTGCAATGGTAGACTTCCCAACACAGGCAGTACCACATACAAGAATGACTAATGGCACTCTTTGATGGTGAAATCTGTCAATATTTTTTTTTTTTTTTTTCAAAAAAAAAAAAATTACCATCTAACACAGCATATTTTTCCTTCAACATTTATTTCCTTTTTTTCAAATTGATGTAAGTCTTGGGAAAATCAGTTCCTAGCATCACTAAACAAATACATAATGAATGGTTGCACAAGTTTCAATATATAGAAGAAGTATAAAACACACTTACCACAGGTACATATTACTAACCTATAACAGTCCATGACGAGTAAGAACCCAAGTTAAGGACCATAACCAAATCAAGCTAGTAATGAAGTATACGAAAAAAAAATAAACATCTTCTAGATCTTACACATCCAACGAACTCACACCTTTCGTCAAGTAAAGAAACATAAATTGTCCAAAGAAAGGCCAAAAACAAGAATTTAAAAAATATATATTATTTTCCTGCAACTATTAACTTAAAATCATCACTAAACTAATTAACATCCAAAAAATCTACTCCAGAAAATTACCAAACAAACACTGCTTATAATTATGGGCACAGATCATAAAGAAACCCAACCCAACAAAAAGCAAAAATGACTACCAATGGAAGAAATCCAGGAATTAAAGAGATCAATATTCTAACAAAGCACATTGTTTCTAGCCATCTACAAACAGAATAAAAAGAAAAATAGAAATAAATAGAAACCAGCAATAGGTAGTAAACTTCAAAATCAAACAAATATAACATATGACAAACTCATTAACCAAAGAAGCAATTATATTTATAGCAAGCAAAAGATAAGTCACAAAGCAGTATTGATGAACCAATTATCAAGTGACTTGCAATGGATACAAAGAAAAAGCTAGTAATCTAGAAAATAAAAACTAGGAGCTATTTTCTAGGAAAATGTACCGACCTAGTCATCATCTTGTATCGATTTATGTACTCTTCACCATAGCCCCGTCGCTGCATGAGCTGCATTTGTCATATAAAAACTCTATGTAACTAAATTGGATACCTACAAAGTTTGAAATTGCAATATTTTTAACTATAACATCCATCATAATCAAATCAAGTCATGGCTACTCAATTTTCAAATCTAAGAATTTATTCCTATTTTCCAACAAGTACCTGAGGCCTCCTAGTTTAAATATAGTTAAAAGATAACACAAGGAAAAAGAAAAGACACAGGTTGGGCCGCCCATAAAAAAAAAAAAAGAAACAAAAAGACACAGAACAAGACAAAGTACATATAACATACCTTAAACAGATTAGCTTCTAAATCAGACTGTGAACTGCAAAACAACACATAAATATAAATGCCAGAATCTAAAATTTTAAAAATCCAAAATGTCAAAAGAATATCATATTTTTTTAATGAATGAGAAAGACGGAATGGGGAGATAGTATACACATCTAGAAGGCTGTTGTCTATGAGCAACTTCTTAAGCTCAAGAGCTATTTTGATAGCTACATGATTTGGGATCTGAAAACACCAAAACTCATAATATATATCAGGAATTCTTTTTGTCATTATTTATTCTAACTCAAATTAAAGAAAAGATAAAAACAAAAAGCAAAAAAAAAATTGAAAGAATAAAGACCAGAAAATACTCGTAACTTTCTTCTTGCTTGCTAAGTCATCCAGCACAAAGTTATTTCTTGTAATTGAATTGACGGATACTGTTAAAGTACGCTATAGAAAACTACCATTTGCACTTTTTGAAACGAAGCATTATTTAGGTCAAGTAATCTGTATTATACCCAAAAAAAAATTCCAAGGCAGAGTTTTTGAAAGTAATTTATAAATACAGGAAAATCATCAAACAGAACAAAAAGTCACTACGAAAAATTGATTTTCCACCCCTAAACAATAAATAATAAAAAAAATTCAGATTCACCATTTTGGCACATCCGATTTCCTTTTATTTATTTTATTCGGGGCTTGGAAACAAATTATTCATGCTAAACTAAGACAAATAAAAGGGAAAGTGGAAACGAGTAAAGGACCTTGGTAACAGTCAACATTCTGCTGAGCAAAAACCTCGAAAGAACGTAATAGTGATCCGCATTATCACCTAACCAGACCTTAACCTGTGAAATTTTCAACAAAAAATTAGAACAAAAGTTATGAATTTTTCGTAGAATTTTTTCTTGTTCTTTTTTTGTGGGGTGGGGGAGGGGGAATAAAAACGGAGGACCTTGACGAAATCGTATTTGGAGGAAGCGTTGCGAGAAGAGAATCTGAAGGAGGGCAAAGATTTGTCTTTCTTCTTATGGAGGTTGCTCTCTTCTTCTCCTTCGCTGCTGTTGTCTTCGCATCTCGTTTCCACCGCCACTTCCTTCCCTTTCTTCATCTCTGTCTCTGTCTCTATTCCTCGCACACTGTTCTCTCTCTCTCTCTAAAACCAGTTAATGGTGGTAATGGACAATCGGAGCTGTCGAGCATCAGCTGTACTGTTCCATGAATATGATAATGATTTTGATCGTCTGCTTCCTCTTCCTTTTCTTATACCCTTAAGTATTTGCCACGTCATAAGGCTTCGTGATGGGTTTTTACTTTTCTTTTTTTCTGTTTATTTTATAGACATGTGGGAACTTTGGAAGTTTTGTATAATTCCACATGACGTGACAGTTAGATTTGGGTTTACAATTTTTTTTTAAAACGATTGGGTTACATTTTCCTTGATCAATTAAATTTTTATAGAAATCTTTTTTGGTGAATAAATACTTACACAAATTACTGCTTTCGAACATGTCCGAGAAAAGAAGGCAGAAAGGTGAAACATCAACAAAATTAATAAATTATTACTAATCAAATAATTTATTAATTTTATACATATAAAATTACTTTGTCAGATATATATTTTATGTTTTTTTTTGGTGAATAAGATATATATTTTATGTATACTATTATTAGTAATTATTAGTGTATACCAAGACTAACAACATTTCTAGGGATAGCATAAATTCTATATTTCTCTAACAGTTTATAAAAATTCACCATTCTTTTTTAATTTTTGAATATTTTTAATGGTATTTTTTATTTTAAAAAGTATAATTTTTAAAATAAAGAAAATTTTTAATAGTTTTATAAAATAAAGAGTTTGATTTTTTATTCAATTTTAATGACTCGTTTGATACGTTGTATTGTATTAGATTATATTGTAATGTATTATATAATACATCTTATATGTTTGGTGCAAAATTATATTAAAATATATATATATACAATATAATATTTGATATACTATAGTATTTTATTAGACCATTTTATTAAAATTTAAAAAATTTAATTTTTAACTAAAATTTTAAATTTTTGAACTTATATTAAGCTTTCAGATTTTAATTTTTAACTTTTATAAAGCTTTTAATTTTTAACTTTTAATTTCATTAAAGTTTTTAATTTTTAATATTAAAATTTTTAATACTTATCATTTGTGAGTTCTATAAANCAATGCTTGCATGGTAACTGTTATTATAAGTAAACTCGGCCAAAGGTAAGTGAGATTCCCAATTCTCCTTAAACTGCAGTACACACGACCTCAACATGTCCTCTAAGGTCTGAATCGTCCTCTCTGATTGCCCATCTGTCTGAGGATGGAAAGCGGTACTAAAAAGTAATTGAGTACCAAGTGCTTCTTGTAACTTCTTCCAAAACCTTGAAGTGAACCTTGGGTCTCTGTCCGACACTATAGATACTGGAACTCCATGCAAACTCACTATATGATTCACAAACAGTTCAGCCAATTTCCGAAGTGAAAACGTCTCACGGACAGGTAAGAAATGTGCAGACTTAGTTAGACGGTCGACAATTACCCAAATTCCATCATGTTTCCTTGGAGTGCGCGGCAATTTAAATACAAAATCCATGGTAATGTGTTCCCACTTCCAAACAGGAATCGGTAAAGGTTGTAGCAGTCCTGAAGGTTTTTGTCTTTCTACCTTTACCTGCTGACATACCAAACATCTAGAGACATACTCTGCTATTTCTCTTTTCATTCCAACCCACCAATAAAATTGTTTCAGAGTCCGATACATCTTGGTGCTGCCGGGATGCATAGCATAAGCGGAACTGTGAGCTTCTTCCATAATATCTCTCTTAAGCTCTTCATTTGCAGGTACACACAGACGAGTACCCATCACTAAAGCTCCATCACGTCTCACAGAGCAGTCGCTCCTCAAACCTTGCTCAACCTCTCTTCTGATTTCGAGTAACCGCAGGTCACTGAGTTGGCCTTCAAGAACACGGTTAACAAGAACTGGACGAACTTGAAAATTTGCGAAAAGACATCCTGAAGGATGGGTGGTCATCTCAACACCTAGCTTCCTTAATTCCAACATTAAAGGAAGCTGCACTGATTGCACATACGCCAAAGAGCCTGTAGCTTTCCTACTCAAAGCATCAGCTACAACATTAGCCTTACCAGGGTGGTAGTCGATCGTGCAGTCATAATCCTTTATCAACTCCATCCACCTTCGCTGCCTTAGATTCAAATCCTTCTGAGTGAATAGATACTTTAAGCTTTTGTGATCCGTGAAAATTTGGCAGGTGGTTCCATACAAGTAATGTCTCCAAGTCTTGAGCGCGTNTGTCAAAAATAATGAAACGTCAATGAAAATGTAGACAATATCAAAGAGGGTGTTACAGTCTTTATACTTATCTTTAGATTGGAGAAACTTACATAACATAAAATAAGGAAGGTTAATGAAATGTTAGAAATCTAAGGATGTAATCTGAGTAAGACTATTTATTAGAGGGTGAGTGTAATTTTTTCTTTTTTCTTTTTGTTTGCTTTTACAAGAATATGCATTTGAATTTGAAGCATGTAAAAACTAAGCACCGCAATTTATTCTATCCTACTCCGTTTCTATGTTGTCATGCTTCATCAAAGGTTAAGATTTTCTGGTTAATCAAGACGGCGAAACAGAGATGGAGCGAATTATACGCTCAAGAACAAGATCAGTGCAGAGACAAAAAAATAGTCTCCGGTCCGTATATATTATATATACTAAAAATTATTATTTTTTTAATATTTCTATACACTTATTATAAAGTTTATGTTTCTTTTTTGCTATTTTTTTTGTTTGAAATAGAAATAATATTATTTTAAAAAAATTTAAAATTTTTTATAAATTAATTTTTTTGAAAATAATAAAATGGAGAAAAAAGCAAAGAACGCAGATCTTCGCTCTTACCTCACCTCCCCCATAAACAAAGAATTAGATGGAGACGAGGATGAAAATTTATACAGGGCAGAATACCAGGGAAGTCGCCCCGTCTCCATCATGCCCTATCGCCATCGCGAATAAAAATAACAAATAAAATTACAAAATGTCAAAAAATTAAGTTAAAATAGGATGCAAATGTTAGCATTTCTCAACGTGAGAGTGCATGTTTTAAGAGGTTTTTTATTTTTATTTTTTTATTTTTTTTCTGTTTTCTTTTTATAATTAGGAGAAACTCCGAAAGAATGTCATTTTCAATTAATTTTATACTAATAACATATAATTTAGTTTTTGAAAAAAAAAAAAACGTATAATATAGGATAAAAATAAGATTTTCTTTTCTTTTAAGAAAAGGAATAAATTTCAGCTTTTATAAAATTTAGATAACCACTGAAACCAAATATTATACCTAAAATTTATTTGTTTTATTAATAAACTTTATTTTTGTTAGAAATTAAACCAATTGTCTGTAACATCATTTAATCAATAAATTATTAATTCAAATACAAATGATTGTTTTTTGGTTAAAATATATTTCACATAATACTTGGACAGACGACCTTTTCTTATGATGCTTAATAAGAGGGCCGCACAAAAAACGACCTATGAAAAAAATAAGGAAAAAAAAAATTATGCATTTGCTTTGCCAAGATTATGAGCCAATAAATTTCATCTCTATTAGCCTGAAAGAAATGTTGAGTAAGATAGTTGCATACATATCTAAACATACACTGGGATAGGATTCAAAGTAGGTAGCACAGATGTTACTTTACTTGCATCAATCCCTTTGCTCTAACCCCTGGGATGTGGAAGAACACGAAGAACATTCATTCTCTGTCAACATCTAACTATCTAAGTTAACCGTCTTTAAAATGATTACAAAGTTACAAGATCTTCACAACAAGGAAGGCCCTTTTTCCAGCAACACATAGCATATGATCAAAGGGTAAGATTTTGATCAGCCACTAGAAACTTTGGGTATCTGTCATATAGACCTCTTGAAGAATCTGCTACCTTTCTTCCCCATGGCACTCGATGGAAGATGAGATCTGTTATCTGGTCTCCATTTCAACTCAATAAGAACTGAAAATAGGGTTGAAAGTGCAGGGGAAATATCCCTGTCTTTGATGTTCTTACATGATTCTACTTTAAGACTTTGAAGCTCCTTCAAGGAAAGGATTACAGATTCCAGACACTCTGTTGTCAGCAAAGAGCATCCTTCTAGAGATAGGGATTTCACCCTCCTGTGATTATCAGTATAGCATCCATTAATCAACCGATGAAAAAACAGATATGCACAATTTTCTAATATATAACCTCTACAAGCAATCATGGCAATCCATAGCTTATCAACCAACTATAGCAAAAATGAATTTTTGGAGCACTGAAATTAATGGAAGTTCCACAGCCACAACTCTCACTTGATCAGTAGAAAATGAATGGTTTATTTTTTTATTTTGGCTCTGTCATGCAGTCAGTCTATTTAGATCTGGATCTCCAGTCTCCACGTACCAAAACCTTATTTTTATCTTGCAATTAACAAAATATATATTGCCCATAATCTAACCAGCCTTAAAATCTAGGCCTAGCAACCAAAAAAGTAGCAATACAAAAGAATGCTATACCTGCAAATACTTGCCAGACTGAAGATTTCATTCTCCAAACCCCAGCAATCCTGAAAAACAATCTCTCTCACATCCCCACATACCATGAACAAGGCTCTGACACTCTTTTTGTCCCTCAATTGGCATTTCTGCAAATGCAACCGCTCAAGAGCTGGACAAGAACCCAAGAACTCGTCTGGTCCAGGACTTGTATCAATCTTTTTACATGATTGAAACCTCAGAGTCTTTAAATTCTCACAATAATAAAGTGCTGCCAGCCAACCGCCTTCCATTCTATGATCACAAATAGTCAAATCCTCAAGCATTTGACAACATTGTCCAATAGCTTTCATACCCTCAAAGCTTCCCTCACATCCACTGAGCTCAAGCTTCACCAGTTTTTTACAACCTTGAGCTAGAATCGTCAACCCAATATCCGAAACCACGGAATTATACAACCCATAGACATTACCGACTAACTTTAATACCTGTAAATTCTCGCAAGCTGCAATCCCCCGAAGCACATTGTCGTTGCATTTGTGCAATTCTAAGTCTTGCAAAGTCGAGCACTCCTCAGCTATATCCAACAGACCCCATTCACTGGCACCGATAACCACCAGTTTGCGCAGGTTCGGACACCCACTGGCTAACACTTTTAGCCCTCTATCGACAACCTCAACGGGAAGCAAATCTGCCTGGAAAACTTGTCGATTCGGAGAAAATCGAGAACCGGTATGAACCGAAAACAGTCTCTGGCTCAACAAAATACTCGATTTCCGATCCGAAATTAAAGACCCAGAAAGCAAATCAACTCGGTTTAAATTCGGGAACCTGGAGATCAAGCGGCCCGACTGAAGAAACCCCCAATCCAAGACCTTAAGAGAACGTACCAGACGACCTTGGAGGCTGAGCCAGCGCTTGCAGACGAGGGAGTTGTGGTTGCGCTGCTGAGACTCCGGCAGCTTGGCGAGGATCCGGAGAAGAATGTCGTCGGACAAGAGGAGGGTCCGGTCGATCTTGGAGAAATTGGAAATGAGGGTTTTGTGGTTTGGGTCTTTGGGTGAAGATGAGAGAGAAGGAAGCTGCATGGTGAAAAAGACATGATTGAGGGACTTGGTGTTCTTGAGCCAGAGGTCGGACCAGCTCGGCGGCTTCTTCTTCTTCAATGGTGATGGACAATGGTTTGGCTTCTCTGTTGACAACGACATCGTTTCTTGCTCTGCTTCTGCTTCTTCTACTGAAGCTTCTTTGCATCCCATTTTCTGAGTACTTCTGAATCTCTCTCTACATCTCTCTCTCTCTCTCTCTCTCTCTCTCTAGATATTCTCTCTCTCAGACTTTCAGAGTTTCCAGTTTTGAATGCGTTTTGTGAGCACACTCTTCTCGTTTTCTGGATTTTGAAGAATTTTAGAGCTCGAAAGCGCTTTTTGTATTTATCTGTGAATTTTGAATTGGTTATTTTCACGAATAAAGTACTGCTATGCTGACAAAATTTATTTATTTATTTATTGGATAAGTTATTACCGCAGCATTACATTATTGAAAGATCATACAATACAAGTACAAATAATCAGTCCAGTGTAATTTATTTAAAATTATCAAGAATATTTTATGACAAAAAATTTTAAAAATAATGCGAAATTGTAAAATACAATGTCCAAATATCCAGATCAATATTTAACCAAAAAAGAATATTATATATATATATATTCACATTCCATATTGCATTGCTCCCATGAAATTTTGTATAATTGCATAAAACCCATTTATATTTCTTATTTCAAATAGCAGTTTCTAAAATAAGTAAAAAAATAAATATATTCATGTCGTTATTATAAATTCGTAAAAGAATTACTTCAATTTGTTTTTATCTGTATCCCCATCATATTTTAATCAATGTAGTCTTTGAGGTGGATTGGTATATCGTCCTTTTTTTTCTTTTAATTTATTTCCTTTTAAGCAAAAAGCTTACATATTGGAGTGTCCAATCAAAGTAGCCGTTAGATAGCCGTTTACAATTCAAAACTTTCTTTTTAACAAGTGGGGACAGAAAGAAAGCATGGTCCATGAATCCAATCCATGGTTATTGAAGGATGATAAAGTCCATCTTTCTAGACTTATGTGGAAAAGAGAAAACAACCCAATTTTTGGAATATTTTGCTTATATAGTCCATGGGATCTCAAAAAAGTTGTTTAGTATTAGTCCTGCAAGAAAGGGAATCAACCATATAAGAAAGTAATCACTGTTCAATAAATAAATATTCAGACTAATTGCCCACTATTCTTTAGCTGGCTTTCGGGAATTTCATTTTACAGCTTTTTAAGAAGAGAATTATGTTCTTCCAAAATAAAATAAAATATTTTTGATTGTGAAAAAATTAACATTTACAGATAATGTTTCACCTGTATATTTTTAAGAGTATAAAAGTTTATTAAAAATGTAGTCTGACTTATTCAA